>CM051034.1:45586047-45753547 GCA_027627225.1 Congeria kusceri | reverse complement strand
TTGTCACAACGTTAGAAAGGAGCTATGCAGTTAAAATCGTACCTGTTTTCTTAATTGTTAGTTTTCACTGGACGTTTGCCATCAACATTGTTGTTTGTTAAGGTGAATTCTGGGCCAAAACGGGCCCAATTCCTCCAGCTTTAGAGTATATGTTTTATCCCCAAATCTATTTTTTTCTATGAATGACTTCAGTAGAATGATAAGGAAAGCAACCAAATTATCAAGTTAAAACTGAAGAGAAAAGATACATGTATACAGATTATTCGTATGACAGGATATTGAAGTTCTAAGAAATAAATGTTGATTAAGTCTTTGTGTATTTTTAAGTATTCTCGTTTCGGTAAATGGAGATTTGTTCTGTAATTAAATTTCATTAGTTTCTGTGCTGAGGTTTTAACCTAATAATCAAGTGGGAGATGATGCGCGAGCTTCTTGTGCACGCATAAATATATATATTATAAAGGCATTGATTCGTCATTCGAGGTGTGTATTTGATGGGGAAAAGATATGGCGCAGGAAAAAGAAATGAGGAATACTGAATACCCACACACTCAACCATCAATAGTTTCGTCGCTGTAAAATTTAATCACTTTTTTTCCTTAACGATCCATTTTACATTCACTTATGTTTCGTCATGTAAATAACGATGCTCTGAGTTGATAGTTAGTTCCGTTAAAAAGCAATGCACTCTGACAGACCTATTTCCTCAACTGGACGATTTGAAACTTCTTGGTTTAAGACGTCTTCCCATACCGCTATTCAGTGGGGTTCGTTCAATGATTCACTCCGATATCCGATGGCGCCAGCAGAATATTTACTTTTATTTGTAAAAACCTGTCAAATACTAAAAGCTATGCCTATTTGATCTTCGTGTTATTAATTTGTTGAATATGGTTTGAGATTAAGACGAATTTTAAGAAAGATGATGATGATGAAATACACTATTATTTTGATACCCAAACTCGAGTTAAGAGAGAGACAGAGAGAGAGAGAGAGAGAGAGAGGGAGGGAGGGAGGAAGGGAGGGAGAGAGGGAGAGAGAGACAGACAGAGGGAGAGAGAGAGAGACAGACAGACAGAGTGAGAGAGAGAGAGAGGGAGGGAGGGAGGGAGGGAGGGAGGGAGGGAGGGAGGGAGGGAGGGAGGGGAGGGAGGGAGGGAGGGGAGTAAGTTTAAAATATCAGGAAAATATTTCTCATGACCAGAGGATGTGTCCCGTACATGACCCATGCTTGTATGTCAAAAGTCAAGGTCACAATTTAAGTCAAAGTTTAAATAATTGTATTTCATTACCGCTCTATGACTTCATAATGTCTGAAAAGTGTTTAATATTGCTTTAGGTTATTATTCCCAATGACTATACGATGTGTCATGTATGTGATCAATGCTTGTCTGTCAAATGTCAAGGTCACAATTCAGAGTCAAAGTTTGAATATTTGTATTTCGTTTCCACTCTAAAACTTTTTAATAACTGGAAGGATTTTACAATTATTATTTCCCAGGACCGGAAAATGTGTTGCGTACATGACCCTCGCATCAAATGTCAAGGTGACAATTCAACTTCAAATGTCAAATATTTGTATTTCTTTGTCGCTTCATAACTTCTAAATGACTAAACGGATTTAATATAAACTTATATTATTAATCTACATGACAAGACGAAGTATCGCGTTCATAACTTATGCTTGTCTGTCTAAGGTCTATTTTTCGTCCGGTGTATACTATTTTCTGGAATGGAGGAATTCTAAACGACTTGGTAGAAATGATAACCATTGTGATATTGTTTGCTGTGCGCAAGACACGGGGTTGTAGCTTTAAGATCAAGTCACATTTAGAGATCAAAGTTTACATACAGGAAATAATATTTTTGTCCGGACCATGTTTTATACATACAAAGAAGGATTCTGCTGTAACGTGGAACAAAGTGCTTACTATCATGAGATAATGTGTCCCCGGCAGAAATTAGGTCTGTGAATCAGGTCACTCTTCAAGATCAAATGTTAAAATAGTTGTCCATGGCATATATTGTGCGGTCTGGTTTGCATTTTATTTACATTTTTTATGCAAGTCGATTTGTCCATCCATCAAGACATTGTTCTGTTTCAAAGCAATACAACTGCAAACCTTTTTATCTGTGTCAAAGCGGTATGTGGGGGGATTAATCACATGTAGTAATAGCTCTAGTTTAAAGTAAATATTGTAAGTTTAATTAAGAGATAATAAATACATAAAATAATGCATTAAAACAAACAAATCATCAATATGTTATTAAAATAAATGGTTTTAAAACTGTTTGAACCCGAGTTGATTGCTTTCAAATCTAGTTTAAGTTCCTAGTGTTTTATGTATAGTATCGTGCAGCTCGTCAAATGTGTACGGCAAATAGTCGGACTTAACCGCGTCGCCCCAATTGTTACCTAGTATAATAAAGGTTATGTTTATACACAGTTTTACTCAGAAGATTAATGCTCTTGCAATAAATAATACGCAGCACATCAATTTTTTTCTGACGTAAGCTATTAAGCAGCTTAAACACATACCGAGAAAGTAAAGATGACCTTGTTCAGTCAGAAATTTGACATTTTCATCTTATTTGTGGCTTGACAAACTTTGCTGCATATATTTTGTTCATTGCTATCTTACATTATCGATACAACTTCCACAAAAACATGCGTTTCACAATGATGCAATCAAAATTTGAGCATAATAACATTGTCACATTACTAGTAATCCAGTTGGGGCAACATCGGGAATTATTTGTGTAATAGTTTTTATTTTAAACCCAGAATCAAGTCGCTAATTTAAATATGCAATACAAAAAGCGTAAAGTTGATATACCTTTCTAAAAACAACAACAACAACAACAACAATATTTAATACAAGCAAACAAAAGAAAGTTGAGCATTTTTCGCGACATTAATTAAACAATGAATTATTCTCAGACGGACGTTATGTGTTTTTTTGGCACTATGAGTGCATTTCTCACTGGGTAATGGAATGTTACACAATTAAGCTTTCCTGTGGTGATTTAATGCAAAGTATTCAAACACATGTAAATGAATTATATAATTAACATGTCCGGCTGCGCATCCGTTAAACAAGGTATACAAATAAATGGCCTTGGTGTCCTATTTTAGAGGTATTTCATTCTATAACTTTACGCAAACAAGCAATTTTCATTAAACAGTTTACAACCGCCATTGTGTTTACATACTTGTATCATTATCCATCTTTTTGCCGGAGAAATGTGCTTCGATTTATTTAAAGAATGTATGGTCTAAATGTATTATTTTACGTTAAAATGTTTTGAAACCTTCAATAATTGTACGCCTAGTGAATGCTGTTGAAGTTGTAGTCAAGTGACTTACAAAGACAAAACAAATGTTGCGGCGTTTACAAATCTCCACTTGACTGTGTTCGTAGGGATTCAGATTTCGTTTAAAGAAGCAAACTGAGGTATTGTCATTAATTGTTTAAAATAGGGATGTCAACGAATATCCGGATATCCGAATATCCAGTTACTATGTTACTATCCGGTTACCAAGTTAGTAACCGAATATTCGTATAAAAATTCAAAATCCGATTTTTCTCGTTTTTTTAGGCATATAAACACCCGTGTTGCATGTATATTATATAACTCAACACCGCTATAGGCCTCTACAGGAGGTCTCCACCTCGTACTGCGGACGTGTCTTAAACACACGCCTCGGTTGGTATACGATTATCGTAAAACAACACGTGGTGCTTTCACACCACACTTACTATGATAAGACTATTAAATAAACGAGATGGCCCAATCAATTATGCCAATTAGGTGCGTCCCTCTTGAAACGAGATGGTTCCGTACCAGCAAACAATGCCAATTAATGTCAATTATCGATGTTCCAACCAATTATTCAAATAAAATGAATCCATTGTTAACCAATCATTTATAATCGGCACATCTTAAAAGACTGTCTGATCCTAATCAGTTCGCACCTAATTATTATTAGTATTTCAATATGTTTTCTTATTTTATTTTTAAATACACACCAGTGTATTGTGCAGATGGAAAGAATATTGCAACGTTATTTACTTATTAATACATTCAACTTAACAGATTAACTATGCCTCCCAAGGTTCCATCTGACGTGTGAAAGGCATAACAACATTGCACGATACTTTGTCGTGAAGAACACGAATATAGTAAAAGTACTTTGTGTATTACTTTAGGTTTACATTTTTTGTTTAAACCTTGTCGTGACATATATCTTGTAAGTACAATGTTTTGCCACGATTTTGTAACGCTTACATGATTTTCACGTGGACATGTTCTGTCTCGGCGGAGTATGTTATTTTAATACGTTCCCGCCAAACAAATAGTATTGCTCGTGCTAAAAACAAGCGGAAAATATCTCATTTAACTGTTTTCCCGCCTTGTTCGGCGGAGCCACTGATGATATATAAAGCCCGCGTGCCGTAGTATAGTTTAGTAGTTCTTTGTTAAAGCCGTCGAATGTTCAAGTAGTTAAAATGATGGATATAGATTTTTAGTGTTAAAATAATAAATTCACTAATTGGATTTGTGTGAAATGTTAGGTTATAAAATAAAAGATGAAATGTGAATGTTGTGGTTATTGTGATTCGGATTATTGTTAAAAGTAAAACAAATTCTCGATGTGCCAGAGTAAAAAATCAACCATGTAATAATTCAGTCTTGGATGGACAAATATCGGACTATCTCCGCCACATACGTAAAACAAACAAAACGTACACTTTACTAACAGAAATAAAGGTAGTTTCTTACCTTTGCTTTTTTTCAATAATTTATAACTGTTGTGTTTTCAAACTAGAAGTACGTAATTTAGTAAGATATGATTCGTCTAATTTTTGCAACTTTAACATGCGCCAGATTCCGGCCGCCAATGCCGATCTATACTTTTATCCGGATAGTGTCCGGATATTACACACGAATATCCGGATACCAATTCTGGTATCAGTTAACAATCCTATTTTAAAACAACACGGTTAAGTAAACGTAAAGAAATTAACAAACGTGAACTACACTGCTTTAAATTGAAAGTATAGTGTTATAACTGGCCTGTGGGTTTTGGTAACTCTTTGATTTATTTTAAGGATCGAGCTAAACGTTTACATTTGCTTTACATGTATACCAACATATTGACTTGCGATGTCACTTATATAAGATTTTTCTGTCGATTTTAAGTTTTTGTTGAACTGCATACACGATTTACAGTATCGAATGATTAGTGTTTGAAGACAAAAAACAAGTGGTTGAATGACCTGTGATGAATGCGCAATATGATAGATTGTCCTGATAATATATAAATAAAAACAAACAACAACAACAACAACAACAATAAAATGACAAAGCGACATGTTCACAAGTAGAACGATTGATGCAGCTCATTTTTGCAATAGACAGAACAAAATGCAGAGCGTATAATTAGTGAATATAACTTTCTTCAAAATATACTCGATAGATCTGAAATAATGTTTCTTACATAAGTAATTGTTTAATGGATATATATGTGACGTAAAACGATGCGATATGTTTTCATCGCGTGTTTTAATATGTTGTTAGATTTAAATATGGATGAATTTGGTATCAAAAGTTAAGATATACATTGAACTTATTGATTATTTAAATGCCCAACATTAAAACGTTAACGTCATCTAAACGAAATAATAGTGATTGTAAAGGTTGCAATAACGACCTCGATACTTGTGTATGGTATTTTCAAAGATTAAACACCATCGTTTGCGTTTTAATGATTGATCAACTGAAAGGGGCAAAATGATCATTTATTAGTTCAATTTATAACCTAAAGTTTGATGCCAAATTTATTTACATTAATATCTAAAAAATATAAAAATACGCATTGAAAACATGTCCAGTTACTTTTATTATGAGTATATAGAAGCTTGTCCGACCGAGATTTGTTCTTGACATAATCGTACCCTTTTATGCGGTCTGTTGATTTAGTTTTGCATTAACTTAGTCTAGTTGAATCTGCTTGTTTATATTTACCGACAAAAGTATACATTTTAATACATTGTAAGAAACTACTTTTCTTATTCATTTTTTCATTTATTGAATTGACCTTTTCTTTATGAAGAAACATGCGGTCTTTTCACCTCGATGAATTCAACCCAAGCATGTTTTATCTATGGCTTCTAATATAAGTTAACATTTTCATAAAAAATGCAGTCAATCAAAACAATGTACAATTATTTATCTTTTCTGGAATTGTGAAAAAGTATACTGCCTGATCAATAAAATAAATGAAGACCTTATACAAATGCGGAATACAAATTTCACGAGAGCAATAGATTGTAAAACATTTATTTTAGGTAACGCACAGAAAGAAACCTAAGTCTGGATATATTATGATTGAAAACCAAACGATATATTTAGTTGTAGAAAAAATAAGTATATTCCAAAAACGAACGGTCTTATAACTAATATATAAAAGATATATCACCTCTAAACAAACCTAAAACGAAATAAAAAGGTGGTCGCTAGTAAGAGAACTATGCGAGCCAAACATGCAAAGTAATAATGACTTTAGTTAATTTTTACACTTTCCTTCAATATCAGAATACAAAAATAATAATTCATTTAGTTAGCTAGTTGGATATGTGTAGCATTGTGATGGAATATGGAATGTACGTTATGCACTAATATTGTATATATTTTGTATGTTAGGTTTTATTTTGTCACAAAATTGTAACCTGACGATATATATTTACTAAAGTGCAATTTACATGTTTTATTTTTTAATTGGATTATACTTATGGCTTCTATGCATTTATAGTTGTTGAAATAAAGGTTACAATACAAAAAAACATACCATGTACAGTCAGCTGTAATCACACAGGTAATTTGAATTGTCAAGTCGTTTAAGCACAACTTTCCATCACAACACAGAAGAAAATTTCGAGACTGTAATTGTAAGTTCTTGCGTTTAAAGCACATTACTGTTGTCGCATACAGATAACGAGTTCCCCCATTGACAATGATTAATATACATTAGACTGTTTTGACCTTGAACTCTTTTAATACGTAGACTAGTAGCTCAAAACTTGAACAATCACCGTTGGAAAATTCTGATGAAGTGATTTGTATGTAAAGTAGACATAACAGTTTTGATTTGTGATTTTTTTTGTCCAAGTCTTATGCTCTCTTTTCATGGAGCTAGTGCCCTTTTTATTAAAAATATTAAATAATAATTTCGTTTCCGCGCGAGATCTCAGAAACTCATAACTGTTGTTCTAAGTCGAATTTGGCATTTTGCAAATCCTTACTTATAACGTATAACCATCCCCATGGCTAAGTGGGTAGGGCGTTCGCAGGAGGTCGAAGGTTCGAGTCTTACACAGGGCTTGTTCTGATATGGACGGTTGCCTACCCAGCAGCTAGTTAATTCGAAGGGTACCGATTGCCTTTCAAGCGCTTGGCATATATAATAGGAATCGGAAAGATGTTCATCAGTAAAGGAATCTCAAAAGTCAAAACGTTTGCCTCTAAATCGCGAGGGGTGACGCTTTAATAAACACACATTTTACGCTTCACTTATATTATAACTCGAATTCAATGAAACTTGATATGCGGACAAGCGCATATTGCAAGGTTGTTCCAATCTGGTAATTTTATAGGAATACATTTTAATTTGATAATAGATTGATTTGTTCGTGTTCTTACATTTACTTGTCCATGGATAGAGGGATTTAAAAGTTACTTGACACAAATGTTTGCTGCAGTGATTAGCCCTCATGAATAAGGGCCAAAGGTTTAGGTTACCTAGAGGTCTTAGGTCAAAATTGGTAATTACCACGGATTTTAAAACTATTTAACATAATTGTTAGCCTCAATAAAATAGCATGAAGCATATATGAACTAGGGTCGTAGGACAACGGGCCAATAACACGCTTAGAGTTCAAAGATCGGAACTGGCGTTTTGCTGGTCTGGACTATAACTTGGCCATGAATGAAGGGTTTTGCAATTTACATGGTCCAAAGAGTTGCCTAAATGAGATGACATTTCACGCGTTTGAACCACGATTGTAGATCAAAGTCGAAATTGGCATTTTGCAAATCCTTTTTTATAACTTGCCCATGAATGTATGAATTTTATAATGACTGTACACTTTGCATCAACAAGACATCCTGTCGCGTTATGAATCAGGTCAAAAGGTTAAATGTCAAGTCCACAATTAGAGGTCAAAGCAGGATTGGGGAGCATTCATCGTTACTACTAATATTCTCGGTATTACGATATAAAATAACGAAGATTGCGACGGCTTTCTGCCTAGTTTTTTTAATTTAAACAATTGTGAACATCTGGAAAAATGTGTGTACTGTTCTAATGGCTATAATTGATTCGAATATTGTATATTGTGCCATTTTTTATTAAGTAAACCAGCTTAATAAATAGTGTGTCTTTTACCATTTGAAATTGCTTCGTCGATTAAAACCTCAAACTGAAGTTGGAGTTTGGACAACATATGATGTTACTATAATATTACAAACGCTTTGTTTTGACAGGAGGTTATCCTGTAGGATATGGCCACGTCCTCAGCTTTGTGTGGATTTTGCTTCGACAAACCCGTATTTAGACTCTGCGAAAACTGCAGTGTGCGACTTGGTGAAGTATGTTTTGCATTACATACCAAAGATTCTGGTAATACTGCATTTCAGTTGGATGCATCGAAGAAACTGGCAGGTTATCCAGAAATTCGAGAAAAGGACATTCACGAGCAATTATGTTCACTCCATACCACATAAAACCAAGCGCTGTATTGTGACAAACACGATTCTCTTATTTGCGGACGTTGCATTCGTTTGGGCCACATGTCTTGTAAGTATAACATAACATTTGATAAACATCGGACAGATGAACGCATTTCGACACTTACGCAGTTAGAAGAAGAAACATGCGCGACGGAAACGCGCGTTTTGGAAAATTAAAATCAAACGATGAATGTTAAGAAGCATATATATATATATATATATGATTGAAAAGTACAACAATGAACTTAAGGCTAGACTTGACCATTGAGTCGCTAAGGCGAAACATGCAGACAAGAGCAAGCATAGCTTGAAATGCCGACACTCTAAAGAAAGTTGCCAACACATGTAAGGAAACTAAACATCAAAAAAAGAACGAAAACATGCTATGCAAGATATGACACAAAACTGCAACAACGGTCTTTGTATATAATGTCGAAAGGGCTAGAGAAAGATTTAAACAGCATAAAGGCTAACATTAGACAGTCTTCCGTGGAAAACCGTATTGTAAAATTGTGCTTTGAGGAGAATCCCAGGCTCGAGGGTTCAATGCAATATGTTATTCACAAGATTGACTCACGTCAAGAGCAAAGGGAGGGAAGTGACGAGGTATTCGATGATTTACCCGAATCATCGGTTATAATTTTTTTCAATAATATAAATCTATTGTTATTTGAATGCAACTAAAATAATAAAATTACTATTACAAAATTACGATATAAACTACACAAATATCAACTCCTGATAGATTAGTTTAATACTTTAACTTAAATACTGACGGCAAATGTTTGGTTTATCAAAGATTACATAAAATATTAAAGAAGTCCTCGGCGTAAATATTCAAAGTTTCATCACATCTTCCCATTTTCAACGCTCGCCGATAGACTGAAGCATAAAGTAAAGCAAGCATTTCAAGAAAAGTAAATATCGAACTCCCTGATTGCTACGCTCGTAACCGTTGAAGTTGAATTTTGCTTTCGCACTATGTCATTCTAAAATGTAAGGACGTAAGGACTATTTTTCGGTGGAATACACGTAGTTAATAGAAAATTAGCAAAAAATGTTCTGACAAAAGCATATGCCCAGGAATGTTTGAATATGGTCGATCTTTGTTTCATTCACTAGCCTTTTGAAAAGTTGAATCCGTATAGGTGTCGCGGAAATAATAAATGGATTGCAATAAGAAAACCGTGGCTTTCATTAACCTGAAAACCTACTCAACAGCATAGATAATGATTTCTGAAAAACAATTTAATTCTTTGTTGATTTTTGTAGAGCAGAACCATTAAATAAAAAGAACTTATTAATATTAAATGGTCTATAATTAAGAAAGTATGACTGGTAACAGACATATATTTTTCACATCACGCTTTGAAAGTCACTGTGGTATTTATCTTTTTGATTTTTTTAAAATAAATATTTATATCTAAACTCTTATTTTTTATATTAGGATCATAACTGCAGTATCAAAGAACATTAAGACTAGTAGCTCGTTTGGTAGTAGCTTTCTTAAACCGTTAATTCTTACTCTGAATTGCTTCTAAAATATACTAAAGGATGAATTACATTTTTTTATTCTGAATAAGTATATCCGAGCAACATAATTTTCCAGAATTCTTTAAATTGACTTAGTGACTTAGTTTTTGACACACATGACCCATAATGTTTAGCTCACCTGAGTACATCGTGCTCATGGTGATCGCCCTTTGTCCGTCGTCCGTCGTGCGTCGTCAACAAATAAATTGTTAACACTATAGAGGCCACGTTTATTTGCCAATCTTCATGAAACTTGGTCAGAACATTTCGCCCAATTACATCACGGCGGAGTTTCAATCTGTGTCATTTAGTGTCAAATGCTTGGTCACTAGGTCAAATGGAATAAAAAGCTTGTTAACACTATAGAAGCCACATTTTTTGCCCAATCTTCATGAAACTTGGTTCCGAACATTTGTCTTAATAATATCACCGACAATTCGAATCTGTGTCACGTAGGGTCAAACACTACGTCTCTAGGACAAATTGAAGAAAAAGTTTAACACTCAAGAAGTCACATTGTTGCCCAATCTTCATGAAACTTGATGAGAATATTTGCCCTAATGATATCTCGGCCGAAGTCGAAAATGGGTCATGTGGGGTCAAAAACTTGGTCACTAGATCAAATTGAATAAATAGCTTGTTACCACTCTAGAAGTCACATGTTTTTGCCCAATTAACACGAAACATGCTCAGAACATTTGTTGTGATGATATCTTGGCCGAGTTCGAAAATGGTTCCGGTCCGTTGAAAAACATCGCCGTCAGGGGCTGGGGCAGGTTTCTTTATGTGGCTATAGAACAACTTGTAAACACTCTAGAAGTCACATTTTTTGCCCAACCAACTTCAAACATCTTTCAAAACTTTTGTTCTTATGATTTCTCGGCTGAGTTTGAAAATGGTTCCGCTCCGTTTAAAAAAAAAACATGGCCGCCAGGGGGCGAGGCACTTTTTCTAATATGGTTCTGGACAAAGCTTGTGAAGATTCTGGTAGTCACATTTTTTGCCAAATCAAAATGAAACTTGCTCAGAACCTTTTTCGTCAAGATATCTCGGCTGAATTCTATAATGGTTCCACTCTGCTGAAAAACATGGCCGTCATGGGGCGGGGCAGTTTTCCTAACATGTGTATACTGAAAAAACAGCTTGTAAACACTCTAAAAGCTATATATATTCCCCAATCTTCATGAAACTTGCCCAGCTCCCTTGAACCAATGATATATCGACAGAGTTCGAAAATGACTCATATATGGTTAAAAACTAGGTCATTTGGTCAGATAGACAAATATGTGAAAACTCTAGTTTTGCCAAATTTGTTTGAAAATTGCTCAAACATTTGTTTTTTTTAATATCTTAGAACAAGTTCGAAACTAGGCCATGTGGGGTAAAACAACTACGGCATCATGGCACAACCGAACTAAAAGCTTTAAAACATTCTTGAGGCCACATTAATTGTATAGGCCAATCATCACAAAACCTGCTCGGAAATGTTTATTTCATTGGCCCCCCAGGTGAGCGACTTAAATCCTTTTGGCCCTCTTATTAAAATAACTGAGTTCTTATTAATATAATTGAGTACTTGAAATTATGCTACGCCATTAACTTAAAAAGATCGTTGAAAATACAGTAATCCTGTAACACACAATTGCGTAAAGAATATTTTAATAAGTATCGGGTAAACATTGAATAATCTTTTGTAATTTATTTTGCATTTTCAGTTGTTTGCTCTGTATAAGTATTATTCCATTGTTAAATGTATGTAGTAGATGGTGTTTTAGATGAGGGTGTTTACGCAAATACCCGTCTTATCTGTTGCTACAAGCATTGAAATAAAAGACTGTCATCATATTTTTTAAATGGAGTTTTTTATTACACAAGATACTAATTTACAGTGCCTAAAATAAATTTTTACACATAATATAGGACATAGTACTTTGTAATTTAAAATACGATACAAACATTTAGCAAACTGTACCTTTTGTCAAAATGATTGTGTGACAATCGAACATATATTTCGAAATACAAACTTGTCAATACATGTGTATAAAATAGTTATTTTGTAGATTTTCACATTGTTCAGATTGTCTTAACACAGCAAATGGTGCTCTTTCGTTCCGTCTGCCTCTCCCTACAATATTTGCAAATTGACGTTGAATTATTGCGCAATGTCAGTCTTCAGAATGTCATGGATGCGTTGTCTCCGCTTCATGGGCAACCGGTCATCGATAAGTCTAGAACCATCCAATCTAGCCTTATGAGAACTGTATCATGGGAACTCAACAATGACGATTTTCAACTCGTAACTAAAATTGGCAAGGTAAGTGCAGCTACCAATAATTAATGTTTCATACATTTTCGCTTCGTTTAAATATATACGAGGCGCGTCGTGGGAAAACTGGGTTAATGCATATGCGTAAAGTGCGGACTGCACATGCTAATCCGGGACGACGCTTAACGCCCCTGCATTAAGTCCGGTTTTCCCACAACGCGCCTCATATTATGTTTTCCCAAGTAACACATCCACCATTTTTTAAAGATTGTCTGCTTTGAATATTTCTTTCAATATTTGTCATCAGTATCATAACCATGATGGTCATTATGGATCTGTTTAGTACCTATTAGATATGGTGAAACATTGTGACATAAATTAAAATTAGGTTCCTCACCTGTATTTGTGTGTATGAAATAACACCCATGAAGCATGTTGATGTTGCAATTTGTCTTTCCAGGGAAGGTTTGGTGAAGTGTTCAGTGGCGTGCACCTACCTTCAGGTAAAACTGTCGCTATTAAAACCTTCAAAAACGCTCTGTCGGAAGATAAACGAAAGACGTTTCTAATGGAGAAACAACTACTAATGCAATACGACCACTCAAACAGCTCATTGTTGTTGTTGCCCAGAGACAATCTTTCATGCTTATTATGGAGTATGTTTCAGGTTTACCTTGCTTTAAAGGTGACAATACGTGACATACACTTAGGTCGGTGAAAATGAAAGCGATGAAAACGATGATGGTGAAAATACAATGGTGAAGATTACAATCATAATAATAAGTCGTATTAAACACTTTAGGTGGAAGCTTATTGAATCACCTACGTTTCAACATAAAAAAGCAGACGCATGGTGTACCTGACAGAGAAAGGCTGTATCCACAGGTAAGCTGTTGCTGCTGCTGCTGGCGTCGGGGTTTGTAATACGGGTATTGCTGTTGTTACTGTTGATGTTTGGTTTGTTATTGTTGCTTTTGTGTTTTTTGTTTGTGGTTGTGGAATTAATGATGGAGGTGGTGATGGTGATGTTGGAGATGATAGTGAATTAGAAAGTTTGTTTAAATGATATTATTTTCAGTTTATTTGAGTGTTATTATTGTCGCTATTGCTTTAAAAGATGATAATGATGTAAATGATGCTGTTTATAATAGTGATTGTGGTATTGATGTTGTTGATAATAAAGATGTTGATGATGTTGATGATGATTTAAGTGAAGATGATGATTCTTACAGACGATGATCAATATTGCAGAGACTTGGCAGCTAGAAACCGTATGGTTGGTGATAATTATGTCGTAAAGATCTCCGACTACGGAATGTCTAAGGAGGAGGATGAGTACACTCTTCAAGGTCAAATGTCAAAATAGTTGTCCAGGGCATATATTGTACTCTTCTGTTTGCATTTCAATCATATGTTTTCTTTTAAGCAGGTCATTTTGTCAGTCAAGGCATTGTTTTGTGTCAAAACAATTCAACTGCTAACCTTTTCATCTGTGTCAAGGAAGGATGTGGGGGGTATTAATCATCTTTAGTAATAGCTCTAGTCAAAACTAAATATTGTAAGTTTAATTTAGAGATAAAACATACAAATAAAATAATGCCTTATGGCCAACAAAATAATCAGCATTTCTATTAAATACATGGTTTTTGAGCTGTTTGATCTTTGTTTGATTTTTTTTTAAATTTGAAACACTACGAATCTAGTTCCTAGTGTTTTATGTAGAGTATGGTGTAGCGCATAAAAAGTTTACGGCAAATAGTTTGACTAAATACGCGTCTCCAAGATATTCAGCTAGTAAAAATAAAAGTAATGTTTATAAACAGTTTTTCTTGGAGGATCAATACTTTTGCAATAAATAATATCCATTCAATCAAATGTTTCTGTGTAGGTTATTTACCAGCTTAAACTGTTACACATACCGAGAAAGTAAAGAATACAATGTTGAGTCATAAATTTGACATTCTTACCATTTTTGTGTCTTTACAAACGTGTCGCATATATTTGGTTCATTTCTATACTTACGTTATCTATACAGATTCCATAAAAACATGCTTTTCTTAATTGTATAATCACAAATTGAGCATAATACACTTTTCTCATTACTAGTAAATCAGTTGGGGCAACATCTGGAATTGTGCATGTAATGGTATATTTTTGTTTAAACACTGCATGAAGACGCTAATTTAAAATTAAAAAGAGAGGTAAAGACTTGAATGTTGTTTCTCTAATATAATAATTGTATTGAATGATTTGTTTGATATTATGTATTTGTTTTACAAATCAAGTATATAATATGTATTTATAAAACGCGAACCATAATGCAACTTATTGTTGCTCAATGTGAATTGAGTGGTCTCTTACCATTTAGAGATGTTAATCGTTGACAATGGCTTCTGTGTCTTGACAGAAATAAAATTGAATGGTCTCTATCTACTTTGAAAATGTTTATTGTTGAAACTTTATTTGGCGAATTGTCCACAATACAACTCAGTGGTCTCGACATGCATTTGAGTTGGCCACTGTAACTATGCTGGGTTTGTGCGTTTAGCATTAACAAATTGTTTTATTGGAAATGTTTAGCAGTTTTGAGGATGAAAAGTTTATTTGAAACTTTCCTTAATTGTATTACTGTCGCGTTAAACGTTTAAACCATGCATATTTTGTGTAATTAGTTTATGCATATAGTATTTTTTAAGTCCAATGGATTTTGCATGATGGAACTGGCAATTCTGTATAAACAGAATATCTTATCAAATCGGTAGATACATAATTCTCTATGCGATTTTTACTTAAGTACATGTATGTTGTCTTTTGTTACTAAACCCAGAATAATTATCAAATGTGTCAACTAATATATAACGCGTTTGAGTTATTTCAAAGAGATTTACATTTCTGTTGAGTTGAAATATAACATTATAACAGAATCTTAATTCTAGTCTAGTATATAAACTATTGGACCGTTTTATTATATGCAGCATTCATTTTCTTGTATTTATATGATCTAGGATGTCCATCCATCTCCTGATTACTATTATAAAAAGATTACTAAAACCGCATATCTTCCGGACAATGAACAAGGGGAAACATTTGCAGAATGATGAAAGTTATTTTTCAAAGGAACCTGGTGTTCACCACTGGAAACACGCCTGGACGCTTGGACGTGATGGAGAGATAATTGTTAGACAAATAAAAATAGCATAATACTATTTAAAAATGAATACATATGCAAGATAATGTAACGTTTAAGCCCGGATTGAAATACTATATTAAAATGTTTGTTTATGCCAGTCACTTTTCATTACGCAGTCATATAAGTGATAATGTGCAGGTAATGATCAACAAGTGTATACATGCACGTACTTTAAATGTGAGGAAGTTACAAGAAAGAGAATGTAGTTTAATATAACACATATGTGTTTGAAAGTTTGTTGATGTCAGTGTTAAATCTTATTTTATTCCATTCGTGGTCACTGTAATTTGAAGTAGCAACTAGTGAAAATAAGTTTTATATCACCATTTATTAAATAAAATACGATCTGTCACTGCAATCAACACAAATCATAAAAACAATTATTGACGATTAAAATGCGACTTTTTTAAAAGGATCTATTCACAATTTGGTAAATTGGCAATCTCATCTTGTTGTCAGTTTGCAAAAAGACTAGATCTTATTACGAAGCGAAAAACCACTTCTTACACACAAATATGTTGAAAACAACGTGTCGTACAGGAAAAGTCATCGTTAGATGTAACGGATCAAAATGATAAGCGAAACGAAAAACAAATCGCTTAAATAGGTTTAAAAAGAAACAGAAATGTAAGTGAGTCACTCTGGTCACTTGACTTTTGATGGAGATCGTGTGTAGGTGTCCCCGTGGAAACTTAAAATGATTTGGATTTTGCAAACGATAAATGGCAGTTTTTGAAATAAGAACATCTGTGAAAAACTTTAAATATATGCATAGAACATATACACAATATAGAAACTTGAGAAAATGCATCACGTGCTGCACACATACTCACGGTTGGTACCTAAATGGTTGATTTATAGTTGCAAACCCAATACATTCCACCTGGTCACAAAACTGGAGTGGTGTCAAATCAAATGAGGTGAAATGTGTAAATAATATGTTGATCTCTGTTTATTTGTGAGCTACTAATTACGCTACTGATACTTACATTCAGTATACATTATGTAAACTTTATTAGTTATACTCCCATAAACAAAGTGTAGGGGGATATATAGGAGTAAACCTGTCGGTCTGTAGGTCTGTCGATCTGTTGGTTTCCGGATGATAACTCAAGAACTGCTTAATATATTCAATTAATATTAGGTAAACATGTGTAACATCATAGAAAACAGGTCAAGTTCGACGTTGGTTGCACGACATTTGTTGGTTACAAACCACTAAATTGTGACAGAGTTATGGCCTCTTTACTAATTCAATTCCCTAGAAACATGATTTCCGGACGAGAACTCAAGAATGCCTTGACAAATTCAAATAATTATTGCTATACATGTGTAGCATAATAAAAGACGGGTCAAGGTCGACTTAAGTTACACACCACTATATTTGGACAGAGTTATGGCCCTTTTGCAAACTTAAATTCCCGAAAAACATGGCTTCCTGGCGATAACTCAAGAATGGCTTGACAAATTTAAATGTGTATTGGTACACATGTATAGCATCATAAGATACAGGTCAAGTTCGACTTGGTTACAAACCATAAAATTTTGACACAGTTATGGCCCACTTTTGACTTAAATTGCCGAAAAAAGGTTTCCGGACATTAACTTAAGAAAGGCTTCAAATATTTAAATTATTTTGGTACATAGGTGTAATATCATAAACAACCAGATCAAGTTCAACTTTGGTTACAACCCACTAAATGATGACTCGTATTGAAATTAAATTTCAATATAATGTTTTACTCTAACAATTAAAAGGATTCTCTCTGTGTCCTTTTTTTCGAATGGATGCCATAGTCTTGTGACAAGGCTATATTGTGGGAGTTTGTCCGTCACTCATGTGACAATTCTAGTTTTAATAACTATGTACATTTCTAAGAAAATAAGTTTGCTTTAGTTAATTAACACATACTTTCTTGACCAGTCTTACTTTAAACTTAGTAAATTTGCAAAATATTACTTAACTAAAATAAATGTATCTTCAATGTCATCTGTTCTGGAATATTCATTCCAGGGCAGGAAGTTTTTACAGAGTAACTGATAAGTTGAAAGCAAACGGAGTAACGTTGGTCGATATTGACTTCCACGATAAATTGGAGGGAACTGTGACTGTAAACTGATCAGATTAAAGCAAAGTGCTTAAAATTGGTCGACCTCAACGATACTTTGGAGGGAACAGTGACTGTGGACTGAACAGGCGAAGGTTTATAGTTCCTAAATATACTGAATATTCAATTACTTTGAAATTTCGCTTCAGAATATTGAAAACTTATATCAACGAAACCAGAGTTCCCGGAATACTGTACATTTGTAAAAGGGCATGGATATTTGGGATATGCATTCATCTTAGTAACGAGCACAAATTACCTTACGACGAGATTTAATTGACAATTTGTTTAGCCACTCAGAAAGCCCTTACATAATTGTTTGACAGACATGTCATTCGTATACAGTAAATGGCGTTTGCTGGAGTCTGACTGAAGTAGAAGTGGTAATAAATCCAATAGCTTATCGTCAATTGTGCCTAAGGAATTTCGGCCCGTTCTTAAAAAATTCGCATCATGTTTGGTTATGTACATAACAGTCAGCTTTATACAGCCAATACGCAAAGCGTGATTATTTGTTATTTAATTATGTTGCTCACATGCCTAAATGTATTTGATGATAAATAGAGATGTATGTTGATTACAGTGTATATGTACTTATAAACGTCTAAACGTTAAGTGCAGTTGAATACGACTACAGCTGTTTAAGTGGTCAACATATTTCAATATTAGTTGTTTTTCTACACGGACATATATTATGGGCATGCAAAAATATACAGACCATTAACATTGACAAGCGTTAATTTACCCCTTTTTTACAAGGTTTTATGCTCGCGAGTGGCATATAGTAGTTGCACCGTCCGTGCTCTTGTTTGTGGGTCCGTTCATCCGTTTCAGCTCCATAATTTAATTAATGCCTGGAATTGAATATTACTTCAGGTTTTTATTTCCCATGACCAGACGATGGATCGGGTACATGACCTATGCTTGTCTGTCACAAATGATGGTCAAAATACAAAGTCAAACGCGAAATAATTATCTGAAGCATAATTGTTCTTGCATGGAGGGAGTTGCAATTTCCTTTGCAAACATAATCATTAGATGGTATTTCGCTAGCAATAGCCATGTATGTCGTTAAAAAGATGAATGGATAGTAAAAAATGTTCTTACGTAGTCTACATAGGTTTGATTTTTTTGAAAGCAATTATACTAATAGCGTCTACTATAACTTTTGTTTGAAAATCTGTTTGTGCTTTGTTGATAACTTTAGTAATTACAATGCTTTTGCACTATCAAGTTTAGCAAAACAAATGTTTGATTCTAACGTATAGGCGGATATTAATCCTCACTTAAAATAATTTATGCGAAATTGTATACATTGTACATGATCTGAAATAGCATTATTTTCCTAAATAGCATGACTACAGCTAGTTTATTTAAAAAAGAAGTGTCAGTTACGTCAACTTGACAGAGTGTTTCTCTGTACAAACATGTTTCTATTTTCTGCGTCAAGTTGTTTTTATTTTATGTTTATTCTCGCTGTTTAGGAATTATACAATCTGCGCGGTCAGGGATGTTTGTGATGAGTAATTCTTTTTAAATTTCCCATGTCTGTCAATAAGTATTTCGCAATGTAAATGCAAATTAAACGATATGGTCGAACACGCTATTGTAGAAGATATTATCAAAAAGTGAATGCCAGCATATATTACCGTCACTCTCTTCATAAAGGTGTTGGTCCATTAAGTCTCAGATGTTTGTTGAGCTTTTGTTACTTGAAAAATCTAGACATAAGTTGTTGACACAAAAACTGGAAATGACATTACATAAAAGTATCTAATATAAATAATATGAATTGTCAAGCTGTGGTTTTGCATTTAAGAAACTAAAAGGTAATAAATAATGAAAGCATGTAAACACCGCATATGTGTAACTATCAAATACATTTCATAAATAAATAAGTAATCGAGTTGTATTTATTTGAACGCATAACTAACAACAGTCGTTATGAAAATCAGTTGTACATAAAGATAGTTTTACCACAAATATGTCGTGGATGGAGATTGTTTAAGATCCGAATATGTGTCTGTTGTTTTCCTAAAAAATACTTCATTAGTAACGAGAACTTTACCGAATTGGTGGTAAATTGTGCAGGGTTATTTTAACATTGTTTAAACATAACTCGAAAGACAAACTCCTAAATATTTCAAACGACAATTCATACTGTAATCACAGAACTCACTTTTTTGGCTGTAGTGATCATTATGCTATCAATAGTATTATTGTTGTTATTAACATGCTATACATATTAAATGATGCAAATAAAGATGGTATGTCATTTGTAAAATTATTTTTTAGAGCAAATGAAGCATTGTTTATCGTTTGTTTCATTTATTTTAATAAATATATTTTGGATGACCAAAAATAAAATACCATTTTGCAACAGTAAGCGATAGACTAAGTTTTATTCAGCACATATGCATGATTTAATTTACAGTGCTTAATTGCTAAATTGAACAACCAAATGGTATAGCATTTTCAGTAATTTATTTATATAACAACCGGTTTGCTAGTAATGTTTTAAGAAGATGTTTATTAACATTGATAATGAAACTACAATTATCATCCCTCAAGCACAATTTCGCATAATTGGTCATCTTATATTTAAACCATTTTTATTTAGAAACTCACATTTTTAGTTTGATTATATATTTTTATATCTCAATATATACATGTATATACAAAATCACTATTGATTTTACAATGTAGGCACAGTTAGATTCTTGATTGCATTTTGGATGGATTGAACTCAACGGCATATGAACTATTTTAATGTTAATATCAAAGTTGTAGTTTATACAGTCACTCAAATTTTATTTTACATACATTATATGAAATATTAAAGATTGGTAACCCAATAGATAACTTGAAGTATTAGAACAATGACATAAAATGATTGCAGACTAAAAACACACTCTTGAAGAAAAACCTATCCAAATTTCACGAGGATTCCGTTTTGAAGTTACTGAAGAGGATAAATTATTATAAATACATACCAGATAATAGTTTTTATAAAGAATTGTATTCGCATCAAAACTATCAGTTGCCGTATTTATACATAAGCTATTCAATGTAAATACAATGTTCAATCTATTTTTTTCAGTGGGAAAATCGGAGTTCAAGGCGTCGCAGTGAACTAGACGACACAAAATGTGGTTTTGTAAACGTTAAATGTCGGTGTTCTGTTCAGAGGCCAAACAGGAATCCATTAAACCGTTATAGTGAAACAGACGACGAGACTAACCTTCAGTAATCCTTTGATGACCGTACTGCAATGCGAGAAATCAAAGCTTGAAATTCGCCCTGTTTATTAAAATGTTCACTTTCTAAAATGAACTGCTTCGAATACAAAGTTTGGTTAATGACTACAGCTACAAAGACATGTTATTAATGAAGAAAATAATGAATTGTTTGATAAAACATTAAATGCGCATGTTCACGTAGAAATCGGTAACTGCACAAATTCATAACTGAGTATAAGTGAATGTTGTCAGGTAAAAACTACCCTCAATATGTAATAACATATGTGAAAACCTAAATATTCTTATATACTTTATCCATCTAAGGGCTATTTACCATTTATCTATTTCGGAGGGATGTTTTTTCTGTTGTTTATCACATACTTTATATTTGTGATAATGCTTTTTTCAGCCTTTTGTTGCTTAAGAGTAGACTAAAATAATGTTTATGTTGAAATTTATACATGTTATTCCGACTATGCTTGGTGTTTCTGAAATACTTAAACATTAAGTTATCAAAACCACTTGGACATCACATTATTTTGACATTCATCACATACATCAGTAATCGTTCAAGATTTGCACTTTTAATCGTTAATTTGCTGTTGAATCCATTTCGGTAAAATTATAAAATTGTATGTGAATGATATCTTCGAATATTATCTGTTGAATCGCAACAAGCTTTAAAGCTATGTTTTATATGGAAATAAAATAACAGATCAAAGCGCTGAACGGACCAAGAGTTGCTCGCTTTGCGTAACACTGGGTTAATCTCAGTATTTTCAAATGATGATAGATACACTGGACATTTGGAGAGGAATTTCATTATCCAAGAAAGTAATGATTACTTTACAGCATTCTGGTAAACTTGCCATGACCATGCATGCATGGTAAATTATCCGACCCTTTTGAGTTGTCCAAACCTTTAATGTCCTAATCACATTCATTATCACAATGACTAGCATTTTACGGACGTAAACACTATTTTAAACGGCACGTCTTTCTTTCGCCTAGGCGACTATTTGTCTTATACATAATATTATATATATAGTAAATGTTTTCAGAACATAGCTTCAGACCATCGGCTCTCAAATCGTGATACATTTACTAATTCCGCGAACAATCATAAAACACACAGAGACAAGCAAGCTGAGTATGAAATTGCTGGTTTGGTATTTCAAAAGTATTACTTGTATAGTTATGCAACACTACGTATCCAATCATATATAAGTAATCTGGACATCTTCATGGCTCAGACGTATTTTATCACATGCTGCCGCACAATCTCTGAGTGTCCAAGTTTATCCGTTCAGGAAAACATGACAACATAAGTAAATGGAAAAAAGAAATACTGAGGACATTTGATAACGAGGCTATCGATTACAATATACACAACATAACAATACACAGTTTCATTACATGGGAATTGCATTTGTTTACGGCATTACAATTAATATATGTCTGTTGTCAATAATCAACACATTACAAACAGTTTATCAGTTCCACTTACAAATGGGCTCAACTTTTTATCATAAGTATTCATAGTGTCGCAATATAAAGACGACACTGATTAACAATACTACTACTGGACTGACACAAACGACATTTCTTTGAGGAAACATTAATATTGCACACCACCAGATTCGAGTCTTCATACAGTGAGACGTACGACATCACTGATAGCCAGGGTCATCGACGCAAACTTACTACTGAATTCATTGTATGTCTATAAAACGTATTCTATCAATACCATAGTTCCTTACAAATTGTACAACACATTTGTATTGTCTATCACGGATTCAGTGTGTGTACGTGTTTTGAACGTTTCGCATCAAAAGCCGCCTTTCATAGAATGTTTATTTTTTGTATTTGTTTTTTCTTTGTTTTGATTTCAACACCAATTTACTGCAAGAGTTAATTACGAAAGCATTGAAGCGACTTGAAGCGTGATGGCGTTAATGTAGTAAGCTAAATAAAGAATTATTGCTGTCAATAAGTTATGCATTTAAACGATTTTGTTATGTTAATATGATGCTGTTTAAACTCCATTTTAACGATAACGCGTATAATTGAATTTTTGAATATTGAAATTCACGGCTATAGGAAATTATTACGTAATCGTCTTTAAATAATCGTACATTTTGATACAAACTTATATGCTTTAAGATGTAGTGAGGGCATATATATTTTAAAGGTTTTCTATCAAAGTCAGCGTATTAAACTGTTTGTTACCTCCGGCTATGGCTATGTTTTGCTGGCTTTGGTTTTTCCGTTAGTTGGCTCCTTAACGCAAAAAAGTATAACCGGATTTGCATGATGTTTTCTGAAAGGTTGGTAAAAGACCCAGTGCAAAAATGATTCAATTTATGCATTGTTCCTGACCATCGTCTGGATCCAGAATTCTCTAAAGTGTTCGATTTTTATTGGGAGAATGGGAAAATTGCCACATTGTGTAGTATAAATTGGGAGAATAGGCAAATTGCCACATTGTGTAGTATAAATTGAGAGAATAGGCAAATTGCTGCATTGTGTAGTATAACTTTGGAGAACGGGCAAATTGCCGCATTGTGTAGAATAACTTTGGAGAAGGGGCAAATTGCCGCATTGGGTAGTATAACTTTGGAGAATGGGCAAATTTTCGCATTGTGAAGCCACTGAGGGTGTATATTCCATGCACCCTCACTTACGAACACTGTAACGAACATATCTCATCGACTACCTTCATTGGTTTCTTTTAATTGATATCACCTAAAGATTAACGAAAGAAATACTTGCAAAATAATACGAAAAACATACAACGACGTCACGAAAATAAACAAAACGAAGTCATAAGACTGCGTCATTAGACATATTTTTAATGAAAGAAGGACAAATTCCAATTCACCTCCTGAGTGGCTTCATCCCATTCTCGACATTAATGGGGTATTGAAATATATCCATTGTGTATTGAAAGTACCCGATGGTCACGCGACCGCTCTTAGCCAATCGGATCGCGCCATTTATGTACGAGGAGAGATATATGCTGACACCATATAATAAGACAGTTACGTTAACCATTAAGCACAATTTAAAGCTGAAGAGAGAAAGGTGCGAGAATAATACAAAAGTGTGTTAAAGTGTGTATTATGATCTTTTCTGTCAATTAATTTCAAAATAAGCAGATATATGGGACAATACAACTTGAAAGCAAACAATAAACCATAAAGATGACGAGGGAGACACTTCAAAGTGGAATAAATCAAAAAGTACAAGTGTAGACTTTTGCATCGAGTATTAGTGTTGTGTGATCTAAATCAACAGTCAAGTCAACGTATGTACATGTAACGGAGTTTCCGCCTGTACATTCGAAAACTATTTTGTGATTATAAACTAGCTTATTGTGCATTTAAAAGCTTATTCTTAACTTTTATTCTATTTTGAATAGAAATTTCTTTTATTATGTTAATTAACTGTTTTGTAAATTGTATTTATGGCACTATATCTGTTGTCAGATTGTACATACACACTTTAAGATCTTTATGCTTTGTTCGTAAGTATGCACCTTTTTGTGTATTCCACTACATAGCTGTCCTTCTATTAAACGCACAATTTATTTCTGTTTTGTCTTGTATTGTAAAACAAATACCACGGCTTTGTTTTAGCAATTAAAAATATTTTGCTTAATTTCCGTGTTTTAAACCTGTGTATTATTTACTCTGTGCTTAGCCCATTGTTTCCCTTGCAAACAACTAGTTGGTGTCCAATTTCAGAGGTAGTACGTTTTGAACAGTTAATACTCTTCATTGTGTGTATATCCAAAGAAACTGTTCATTTGCTTCCTGAAGTAATAATTTTGGATTTACATGTATTTGAACTTCATAGCTTTAATGTATTCTATAAGTTTAGATTTAGGAAATATTTCCAAGTAATACTCTTACGTATAGTAAATGTCGTT
The DNA here is from genome assembly GCA_027627225.1 of Congeria kusceri. Lineage (NCBI taxonomy): Eukaryota > Metazoa > Mollusca > Bivalvia > Myida > Dreissenidae > Congeria > Congeria kusceri. Next base: position 45,728,487 of record CM051034.1, on the reverse strand, counting down.
GAAGTTATCATAAGGCGGTATGCGTAGGAGAAGTTCTGAGTCGGGGACACTCTTCATTTGATAGTGATTGCAACGAATCGGGGTTTGTTGAAAAAGGCTGACCAAAGGTATTGTTATTGACATTTCTAATACATTTTATCTATTCACGAACACTCTATACTGAACTCTAAAGTTCAGTATTAGTGTTTATAATGCGTGTTATCTCTTTTAGAAAGTAATGTTTATATAATCGATTTGCAACTATCATGTGTTATGATTACAATTTGGTAGACAACGACAACCCAGGGAGAATGTTTAGAATATAAATCATCTTTGACTTCCGATTTTCGATTATGTTTTTCGATGAAATAATAACCACAATTAACTGAAATGTTGTTGGCTACATGAGTTTGATAGCGTTGATATCGACTCTCAATATCAGGTGATTCAGATTACAATATTTGTTAAAAGCTATGTGAAAACATGCCATCTTTTAATGTTCCTTGATGCATTTAGTTACCTCGATCAAGTAGATAATGCTTTTGAAGTCGTCGGTTTGTATGTTCGGGAGCAATTTTTCGCAAAAGCAATTAATTTACTCTTTCTGGACGGATTTTCATGACATTTTTTCTGGGAAGGTTGGAAATTGGCCAAAACATAAATAATGTTAATGGTGATTAGGATTGCCGTCTGGACCCATGAATATTTTGAATTCTTCATTATTTAGAGATGGCACAAACCCACGGCGGAGGTCTGCGTTCGTCAAGTGCTTTCTAGCTGAAGCATGTTTGCACTTGTGTTTTCTTCTTGTGCTTCATAACATTAAGATACTAGTATACTATCTAATTTAACATCTACATGTTATCACGTGATGGGTGGTAATAAGCTACATGTATTAATGATTGATGATCCTGGAGCTTGCAATACTTTTCTATAAAAATTTGAATACAAAAAAATCATAACCTTAATCAGATCACAACTTTACATCACAACGGAACATATAAGAGCCCAGCGTGCTAATTTCGAAAAAGTTTATTTGAATGGAGTTTAATGTTTTAACCATGTCTCTCATTCCAACGAATATTTGAATAGTTTTGCCATGTCGTTTCGCCTTTTGCATTTGCATAATCGATGCACCATAAAGCATACCAACGTCTTGTTAGAGTTAAAATTTCGGAACATATATAATGTTGTTATGATCTGATATTCTGTTTAAAGCTATGGCCACGTCATCGGATTTGTGTGGATTTTGCTTCGACGAACCCGTGTTTGGTTTCTGCAAAAACTGCAGTGTGCGACTAGGTAAAACATGTTTTGCATTACATACGAAAGCTTCTGGTCACATCACATTACATTTGGATTTTTCGAAGATAGCAGGTGATCCAGTAATTCGAGAAAAGGATATTCACGAACAAAAATGTCCACTCCATACCACTGAAAATCAAGCGCTCTATTGTGAAGAGCACGATTGCACAATTTGCTGGCGCTGCATGCGCTTGGGCCACATGTCTTGTAAAGATGCAGTCGTTGACCTTCAAGACATCACATTTGATGAACCTCGAACAAACGAAAGTCTTTCGAAACTTCGGGATTTAGAAGAGGAAATATGCGCAATAGAAAAGCACATCGAGGAAAATGTAAAATCTAACGACGAATGTAAAGAATCATATATTAATGCTGCTGAAAAGTTCAACAATGTACTAAAAGCTAGACTTGACCAGATGCTGGTTAAAGCGAAACAAGAGGGAGAGAGCAAGCATTACTTGAATGCTGACACTCTAAAAAAAGTTGCCAACACATGTAAGGAAACTAAACATCAAATTCAAGAACAACAAACTATTATGCAATATATGTCACAAAAACATCAAGAACGGCGTTTGTTTATAATGTTGAAACGGCTAGATAAAGATTTAAGTCACATGAAGGCTTTTATTAGACGGTCTTCCGTGGAAAATAAAATAGTTAAATTTTGCTTTGAAAAGAATATAAAATTTGAAAGTATCCTGCAGAATGACGTCCAAGACATTGGAACACTGTATGAAGTATGCGAGGATAGTGACGAAGTGGTCGATGATACACCCGCATCATCGGTAAGAACTTACTTTCATAAACTAAATATATAGTTTACTTGAACAGAAAGTAAACTAATGTATTAAAAAATAAAAAACTGATCTTCCATAATGAAAATATATACTGATATATTTTAAAACTAAACTTTAAATACTGATATTCCGATAGCGAATGCCTGGTTTGTCGCAGTTTGAATACAATATTACGGATGTTTTGTTACATCTTCCACCCTTCAACGCTCGCTCCCTTAAATGAAACGATTTAAATAAGAGTTATGTTTATTATCTTATGTTACGTGGTTTTCTTTTGTCGATAATTTAAAACAAAAATAACGTTACAATCTTATTAAACATTCGAAGAGATGTTCTTTGAAAAAGAATCGTAAAGATTAAAGTTTATGAATCTATTGATTGATACAAGTATTGTTGCTGTTTGTGAGATTTAAAAGATGGACATGATACATGTATATAGAGAATAACAGGTTACTGCCGGGACTTGTGTACTATATCAGGTGAGGCTAAGAATATTAATATAACGGCTAGTCATGCCGAACCATTATTTTATTCTTGCCGAACCTGATATATTACACTAGACCAGGCAGCCACCTGTTTTACTATTTATCATACCACAGTTTTATTAAAATGACGCAAAACAGAAACAAGCTGGGTTTATATATATATATATTTACAAACTAAGAGCAGCGCCGATTTTGCTGAGCCGGCTTTACACGTTCGCGTACATGTAGTTATGGATTTCTAAAATTTGAATGGATAATACCTTATTATTAACATTTCGTGAAGATATACGAGCTGTTTTCGCTACGAATACATATATTACACACACGTTCATTCAAATAATATTAAACATGCTAACTGAAATGTATTACAACGATCAACCTAATTGGAGAACACGCATTGAGGAATTGTTTTGAGAAGCCAGTTTGGAGTTGTGTATTGAAATAAGATCGCGTTAAGATTGGTTATAGCGTGTTCAATGTTTGGTAAAGCATGTTTTAGGCTAAACATAAACTCATCCTGTGCAGTGACTTTTTGTGCATTTGTTTGAACTGCATTGCAATAATTGTGTATGGACCAGAACTGGTTTATGTGAATATTTAAAAAATAAGTAAACTTTTTTGTGATTTATGATTATTAAATATAATAAACTATATACGTTCCTGGTATCAAATTGTTTGTTTTGTTAACTCTGATTCATTTTACTGAAGATGATGACTTTATAGTTTATTCCGAGTAATATGACGCTCCTCCAAACATTGATTGAGCGACCTGATATAAAAACATGTATAACGTACATTTGAATCAGGTCGATTTCAGCATAGTGATATGATACAATTACATGGTTGAGATTTGGAAATGTGCCCATGTATCTTTCTGGCAACACTATGTACACTGCTGTAAACTAATCGTCATAACATCATATCAAATAGCAAATCTTATATCTCCGATTTGTCTAATAATTTACATGACACTATGGTTTGTTGGTATTTGATTAAAAAAGATTGTATAAAATCAGCGTTATCTTCAAAGGACAGTCGATATCAGTGTCATTGGAAAAAATGTGAAGGGAAATGTACGTTTATTAAGTTAAGGTCTTTTTATTATTAAGTCAATGCGTTTTTATTATCCAATATATATTTCAGCACAAAGAGAAATCTGCACCGGTATGTTAACGCTCTTTTTATCACGCAGCTTTATTTTACAATTGTATTATATATCTAAGTTTTAAACAGTACGACGCTAGATAATCATTATGAAAGTTTCAAAGTGCCGTAGCAAATATATTACAATCGTTCTTTTTTATGCGGAAGTACATATGCATTACGGACTTACGAACCTTTTCTTCGTAAAACAGTGTAATGTGTCTGAGTCTAACTTAAAATCACTTTGCATATTGTACTGACTTAGTCGTATTATATTAATCTCATATGGGTCTTACGTAACATTAATCAGTTATTATTAAATACGGTAACACGTCATTGTTTTAAACTTTAAGCGTGTGTTGAATGCATCTCAATCGATGCATGAACACGATATGCCCCGGTGTTGTTGTTTAAAATTATAATTGTGAGTTAAATCAGAAAGTAATTGATCGCGTATCGTTTTCTCGCGTTTTCTCTTAAATGACGTTAGCGCCATAAGGGTAAAAGTCATGTGACCCTGAAATGTATGGGACAATTAATATCATTGAAAGTGGTATAACAGACTATACAATACAACATATAGATACGCTATTTATTTCAGCCTGTACCACCCTGTGAAAAAGTAAGTAGATACGTGCTGCTTCTTAACATGAACTTTATTGATAATATGTATAGTTATGGTGTAACGGAGTAATTTAAGATATTTGTTTATATGCAATGTATGTACTTGTATTATGTAATGGAACACGTTCTTGAAGTATACATGAATCCATTCATACACGTGTCCGTCCGTCTTTCTCTACTTCCTTTCGTCCTCCGTCCATCCACCCAAATCCTATTTTGTTCCTATCAATATTGTTATGCAGTATTATGCAGTTAATAAATACTGCTCAATACAATTTTGAAGGTTTATTCGAGAAACTCATTTATATTCTTTGGACTTACTTTTTTTCACGAAAAAAGTGACGTCACTAACAAGTTGTTGAATAGGTTAGAAAATGGAAAGGCATTTAAAAGTAAATATATTCAGCGAAATATGACATTTGTCATATGTTAATCAATGTTTATTTAAATACAATGTTACAGTACTGTTTTACACATATATTTTTATAAATTAAAATGCTTTAAGGCATTTAATTACTTTAAAAAATGAATGCGTTTTTATTGTAATAATCAACACATAACTGAATACAGAAAAAGAAATCAATATTAAACATGTTTGTAATGCCAACATGGGGAATTATAAAGAGATTTCGACTTTATTTTTTTATAGACTTTTTTTGCTTCTCATTTGTGAGTAATTTTACTAACCAACGAATAAGGCAACATTTTAACATCAGTCTAGTGTTAAAAGACAAGCAATCAGGTTTTCCCTCATTTGATTAATAAACACAACTTCCAATTAAATGTTTACATATTTTATGTTAACAAAGCTTCAAAGGCATTGGTCAGCAGCACTTGTTCTTCTGTCCTGTAGTGGGTTGACCCTGATTCCGTATTCAGTTCTTTATTTGTGTATGTATTTTGTAAGTAATTTATCCATGAACGACTATACGTTTGTCAATTCCGCAATTCACCCATAAATCTATGTTAACTCGTCAAAATAACATACACAATACTTTAGACCTACAATAAGATTAAACTGTTTAACGGCACTTGAGTTATTCCCAACCAATTGACAACACTGCACATACCACTGACAGCTTCAAAATCACAGTGGAGAACGAAATGTATGCCGACCGGATATTATGGCTGACGATGCACTCAGTGTCCTCAGATTCGATGTAGCTTAACCACTGGTAATTACAAATTGTAATCCGATGGATAACATACCAGAATGCGTGAATTCATTCATTATTTTTAGTCAACATCTCGACGAAGATGAGTCCCGCATTTGCCATTTTGGAATGTTAAAGTAGATTTACAATGGCAGTTAATAGCAAACTGTAGTAATGTCATGTCAGTGTTTTGGAAATACAACACTTCTCTAGCATTACGATTTATGCTCACCCCTTGCATGTCGGTGTATGATCTAGCAAAGCACGTATTAAACTTGCATTATGAAACATTTGATTTCCATTCATAACAGGAAGCACACCATTTAAATATATGTAATTGACTAAGCATATTTTATTCTGATTAAAAAAGCAGATTGTGAAAAATTTATAGATTTTTAAGTTGGGGGTTTCGTGTTTGTCATATATAGAGTTCGAAATGTATTCTTATAGGGACTGCTTGCATGCAAATGCTTTTTTCTCTATATTGGATTCATTTCCGTAAATATTAAGACATTTCTAATGCTTTGATTAACATCATTGAACACTTTATAAAGATATAATTATTTATTTCAACGTGTCATATTACTTCGGTCTGCTGATTGTTTAAATGTTGTTTTTGAATCAGTGGATAACCTGCAGTATAGTAAATACCAAACGCTGATTGGAGATTGCATTCATTACCATTGCCACGGGACATTTTGTTTTATTATTTCTGTTCATTTTCTTAGCGTAGCGTCCGACCACTCATTCTTTGAGCAATTCTAATCAAGTTTATGCTATCTATTTCTGTTTTTATGCCCGCGATGGAGGGCATATAGTATTCGTACCATCCGTCCGTGGGTGGGTTGGTGAGTGGGTTCGTCGGTCCGGATTTCGTCTCCACTCTGTAACGTTTGATGCCAGGGTGGATTTTAATATAACTTCAGATTATTATTCCCAATGACCAGACGATGTGTCACGTAATTCCCATGCTCGTCGGTCAAAGGTCAAGGTCACAATTCAAGGTCAAAGGTCGTGAATGTTCGTTTCCGCTCCATAACTTCTAAATGCATGGAAGGATTTTAATATAACTTCAGATTATTATTCCCAATGATGAGACGATTTGTCCAGGGCCTAACATTGTACTCTGAAATTGTTATGCCTTCCTCTGACAAGCGTATGCTTCGGGGGCAAACGTAACATCCTGTGACAAGCCATATTTTTCTTTATTATAACTTCTTTTCCAATATGCAAATATCCGTTGAAATATTGCAAAAAACGCTAGATGTGATGATCCTGGTGCAATACAAGTTCCCGTCTTAAGAAATATGTCTTCATAACGTCAAATCGTTTGATTCGGATGTGTTGTCCCCATTGACAATGGAATCATGTGAACTCAACCACGACGATATTCTGCTGGAAGAAAAATTTGCAATGTAAGTTAAGCACCCATATATCAATTTAGTAAGTTCCGAAAGAAACTACGTTTCCAAATACATGTTACATCATCATCATCATCATCATCATCATCATCATCATCATCATCATCATCATCATCAACAACAACAACAACATCTTCATCAGCAGCAACAAAACAACAACAGCAACACCATCTTTGTCATCATCAACATTATCATCATCATTAACATCAGCATCTTTATTATCATCATGATCAGCGTAAATATCGATCGGTTAAGTAATTGGAGCTTATGAGCCTTTGAGAAGAGTATACTTTGGTCTTTAATTGATTTTTTTCTAAGAAATAAACTTTAACCTTTAAACAAATGTTGTATTATCTTTTCAGGGCAGTTTAAGTGAAGTGTTCAGGGGCGTGCACAGATGTTCAGTCGTTGTTAAAACCTGCTATCGGTCCGAAGAACAACCAAAGAAGTTTCTAATGGAACGACGTCTACTTATCCAATTCAACCACCCCAACATTGTGAAGTTTATTGGTATTGCTATCAAGAAACAACCTTTCATGCTTGTTATGGAGTATCTATCAGGTATATTAAGTTTAAAAGTTGACTACATGTGACGTGTATATACATAGTTATGTGCAAATAAAAGAAATATTAATTATAAAGATGATGGTGGTTAAAATACATGCGGGGTGGGGCGAATAACAGTTATAATGACACTTTATGTGACACTTTTTAGGTGGAAATTTATTGAATTATCTCAAAAAAATGGGCAAGAAGCAGACCCGGATGCAGGCGGCCATTATGTGTCTTGACGATGCCTGTGGCATGGTGTACCTGTCCGAGAAAGGTTGTTTCCACGGCTGAGCTGCTGCTTTATTTAATACTTATATTTTGGTAGGTGTTGTTGTTAGTGGTACGGATGAGTGGTTTTAGAAGTGATGATGATGTTGATGATAATTTTGTTAGTGCTGTTGTTAATATTTTGTTGTTGTTGGTGATCATAATGATGATGATGATGATGATGATGATAATAATGATGACGTTAATGATGGCGAATGAGGTGACCATGATTATGACTAGAGATGGCATCGAATACCAAAATCGTTATTCTAGTATTCGCTCTTTCATTCAATCGAATATGCGCATAGATTCCTATAGACTACTTTGAACTGTGTGGCCTAGATGCCAAGTACATCATCATAAGCGTTTTATGACATTTCTGTACTGATTAGCAAGTACCGTCGATTTTTCATAAACAAATTGCACTTTATAATTAATGCACAACATGCACTGTATAACAGCGACAGGACCCATTTTCATTGTTCTTTTAATGAAAAAGTTTTTTTAGAACACCACACATTTGTATTTGTATAAAAACGATCTGATAAGCATTAATTTTTTAGCAAATTTGAGCAACGCTTGTGGCTCAAATGACTGCTAAATGTGTGATCGCACGCAATACTTTGAATCACGAGCTTTCAATCGAATATTCGATTATTCGAATAGTTATTTGCTATCCCTAATTTTATGACTATGAAGATGATGATGAACATTATATAAAAGGAAATGATGTTGATGATATTGATGTTTGGTTGACAATGATAATGATGAGGTTGTTGTTCCTGCTGCTGCTGATCTGATGGTGATTATGAAGATTATGTGACGGTTTAGAAGGAGGAGGAAGGCGATGACAATTATAGTGATGATGATGATTCTTGCAGTAATTTGGGAGCTAGAAAATGTCTGGTTGGTGATAATCGTGTCGTCAAGCTGTCCGAATTCGGAACCAGCGAAATTGACACGGAGACCGGAGTAGTAAAGCTGATTCCTATCAAATGGACAGCACCAGAAGTCTTTACTTATGGTAAAGAAATTATGTCTCTGCAAGTTCAAGTTCAAAAGTGTATTGCAAAAATAGTTTATCCTATCTCAAACAGTACATATACGAGGGTTGTCCGGAAAGTTCGTGGTGTTGTCAAATGAAATAGTATAATCTTAAAACAATTTATCTTTGCGTTCTTGCTCAAACATATGCAACTAACTATATTTTGCATTTTGATAATATGTTACCGCTTACTTGTCTGTATTTCGATAGTCTTAACAGTAGTTAATCGATTTTAAACATTTCTTAATTTTTAATTTGCACGTGAATCAACATAATTTTCAGGCAACCTCATCATTAAAGTATATTTTTAGTGTGTGCGAAATGTAAACGTTTTATGACGTCAAATAAACAAACGCTTCAGAATATCGGTAAAGGAGTGTATTTTGCGAGTGTACGGAAATGACGACGTTTGACGGTCGTATGGAGCAGTGCAGCGGTATAAGGTTTTGGGTAAATACCTTTATGAATGCTACGGACACACGGATTTTGTGATCTATGGAAAAGCGTATGCAGGGCGTTTCCAAGTTGTTGTTAAAATGATATTGAATGTTGATTTACGGTTGAAAATGATGCTGGTAAGCAAATGCAATCATGTTCATTTTCGTTTTAAACCCGTTGTGAATGCTCCTACCATTCAACATACGGTAAATTTTACATACTTTAAGAAAATAAGCTTTCTGATATTAAATATGTTTTATTTCAGTAAATAAAATCTTATTATAATCTCGTTTGCAACATGCAAATGAAAAATGATTATATGATTACGAGTTTTCATCAGTTCTGTTTCTATCAATTCTTACGCCGAGATCTTATTCATTTCTTCCGAACAAAATCCGACATGGATGGATTTTGAGAAAATGCTGTTCAAATGGAACACTGCACCAGCACATCGCTGCAAGGTTTGGTCGATGATTATCGACTTGCTTGTTTTACACCAGATTTAGAATGTTCCGTTTAATTCAGACTGTGCCCCTATGAACTTCTGAGTTTGTCTGACTTTACACTCTGACCTGTTTGGGCAACCTTATGAAAATCATTCCAAAGTCATAAATACTTTTTTTTCAAAAATAAAGACATATGGAAAGAAACGATGAATGAATATTTTTACGCATTGGGTAGTTTGTCTGAGATAGTGTGTTTCAGTGCGTGGATAATATTTTGACAAATACTGACGTCGTAATCGGGGTCAAACTGCTGCGTACTTCGTGTGATGCACTGTTGTATTAATGGTGTATGTATGTATATCAGTAATACAAATAAACGATATTTTACAAACTTATCAAATACATGTGTAAATATTTAAGTACGCGTTCCTTGCAGTTGCCAAAGGCGAAACAAATAAAATGTGAACAGTCTACAAACTGTCCGGACATCGCTCGGACAACAGCACACAATAGATATAACAATTAATAATTTGAGATAACATAACATATTATTATGACACAATTATATGAAGAATACATGTCTCACTATTTAGATGCACAATTATAGATGAAATGTATTTGAAGCATTTCTACTGAGATATATAAACGTTCATCTCCGTGATGTACACAAAATGTAGACATATTATATACAACAATTTTGGGTTAAGATGTGATTTTTATTTTAAATTTAGTAAGCCAGATTCAATGGCAAATTATGGATTTCAAATGTTATTCCAGATGTGTCTATGTCTAACACAAACTAGAATCTAATGGTACTTTGACTCCACGGTAACATGTTCACTGATACGCATAGCCATTCATGGTGTGGTGTGTTGGTGTATTTTCGGGTGTAAAAAAAGTTCTGAATTTAGCTAAGGTATACTTTAAGTGTTTCTCTTTTATAACAGCTTAAAAAGAGTCTCTTTGAAACGAATGTTTGAATAATGCTTACGATTTTAATTTATTAATTAGTTATTAATTTCAGAATAAACCGATGATAGTTAATTCTTGTTGATATTGAATGAAGACGAATATTATCGATTTCTTCTGTTAACCACATGCTACAAAATACATGTTCGTTTCGTACTTTCTTGAAGTGAGTTTTAATTTTTTTTTTGTTTTTGTTATTCATCATTTCATATAATGTTTTTTATATTAAATGTTCATGCCTATCAGTGGTGTGGCTTTCTTTGGTGATACACGTTCTTTATGGTAAGCGTTTTGTTATAACTATATGCCGCTGTGGTATAACGATTCATTGATAATATACACAGATGTTGTGCTGGCGCAAGAAAATGTGCACCACAATAACCTATAGAGGTTGTAGCATACATTCCTTGATTTGTTTGAATTTGTGAATCGGCAATACCTAGCAGTAGATTTGAATAAAGTGCAGACAAAACCATCTTTCAATCACACGTGGATAGCAGGTCCTTGATTATATAAATTTCTTAAAAATACCACGGCAAGTTTTGCCTGAAATCTGTATTGTTTGATTCGAATAAAATGTTTGACAATTTAGTCAACTGATACGAGATGTCATATTTCCATTTAAAGCATGATCCCATAATAATGCCTCGTTGTTCATAATTGTTTGTGAACGCCGGGCAACCGTCATCATTAAGTTTGAAACCGTTTAAACTTTATTTTCATTGAAATTCCCCGCCCCTCTCCCTTCACACATTTTATGAAAGACAATAACCGATGTTCACTATAAAATACAATATTCATATATAACTTCATGTTAATAGCGACTTCAGGTACTCATAAGTCAACATTACTCAAAAACTGTTGACCTTCCAAAAGTAAGAACAGATTAGTTTGTTTTCTTTTAGGTACTCTACAGATAGCCTATGGAAGCCTCTCTCAAACATTTTTAGAGAAAAAAATTATTTTTTCCAATTCAAGTCCATGGTCTTTCAATTGGATCGCGACACTTGCTCGTGCCCTTTCTGTTCTATAACTTAGGCTTGCTGCACAGAAAACTAAGTACTATGTTTTTTTCTACTGTTTATCACTGATACGTCTTAGTCAGTCGGAATATTTTAAGTGCACACACTTCGAAATGTATAACTGGCTTAATGTCCAACGGAATCATTTTAACATTATCGAAATGGTCATTTAACCTATGATAAATAGTTTCAAACTGTTTGCATGTGCATGCATGTTTACTGTGCTTGCCTAACATTGCGTTATCTTTATTGTTTGCATTTAAGTATTTACCCTATGTATTGGGACACTTAAAAATAATTTGTCTTGTCCCAATATAAAGAGTCATACAAATTTTTTCCCTAAAATGTGTCCCACAATATAGGGTAACATTCGACCCAATGTATTTTCACACACACACACCGTCGTTATGCCGCGTGCTTAAGTGGAGCGTGTCAATTAAAAACACCGTGTAGTATAGCGTGTTAGTACACAGTTTGCATCACTAGTAAATTAAACAGGCCCTAGATGTGTTTGTTTAGCGATAAAGACTCCGCATTTGGCTTCATGAGAGACCCTATACAATTATCAAATACTACCGGGTAGTTACCCTAATACTGATAACTATTATTTGACAATAATTGACAGTGGTATAGTTTGTTATAAGAAGTTTAATAAATTATTTAATATGAATATCGTTTTACGCACATGACGTAATACATGCATTAAAAGTTTGAAAACGGTAATCTTTGTACTTTTTATTATATAAAAGGGGTACACTCTTATTATTTGCAGCATATATATATTGCAATATACATCGTACAGTGGATCTATACTACGCTCAGAGATATTTATTTTAAACTGGCAAAATTGAAGACAATTTACCATTACATTTTTGTGTCCCAATATTTATTGACTAGAACAAATTCAAATTTCAAAAGTGTCCCAATATTAATTAATTAATTAAGGGACTCAACAAATAATTATTTTTCCGAAAAATAGGGTAGTTCCAGTATTGAGGGTGTCCCAATACATAGGGTAAATACGGTATATGTATTGTATGTCGGTTTAAAAGCTCTGTCGAGCTTGTGTTATACGGTTATTTAATCCGATTCAAATATTACTTGACTTAAAATAAAATTATATTGGCAAAGTATTTTACTTTGTTTATTCTTATACATTTCATGAATTGTGAAGTGACATAATAACACACACACACACAGCTTACATCTTTATTTGAGCATACTACACATCGAATGTATATTTTTATGTGTTAACATCTCTCAGGACTAGTAATTGTTATCCGTTTATTTACAGATATACAAGATGCTCATGTCGATGTCGTAAGTGCATGTAAAGTTTAATAATTGTGACACCTTAATAAATAGAACAGTTGTTGGAAGTAATATAATATATGTTATTTTACTGAAGAAAAATAAAATACAGGGTGTCGCCTTCCAAAACAAACCAGACAGGCATCATTTGAAATGTTCGACAAACACGATTGTTAAACATGAATGCACAATATCGTGATATATATCTATACTAAATAAACATAAACATTTCACTTAATATCATAACTTGTGGATATTGTGAATATGATAATGTACTTCTTTAGATTGGTAATTATTATATGACTTATTTATGACATAAAATTAACATATAAATGTAGCATTATACACTTTCAGCATAATATTATAAACATCTGCAGACGTATAAAATGACTGCATAACATAAAAACATGTAAAATAATTAATTGTAATCAACTTTTAATATATGCGTTACATAACACTAAAATGCGTGCACTTAGCAATAACACAAGTGCATAAACTTTCACTTGAAGAAAACATTACATTATTAAGCTGGTAGAAGTTATGATAAAACGTTGACATAACATTACCATAAGTGTACATACATACACGATAAGGTACATACTATTACAAGAAGAGTACACAACATAATGTGGAGTATGCGCCCCACAATAAGAAGGGGTCATTACATAATGATGACATCTTGTCATAAAAGTTATATTTGCAGACAATCCCACTCGCACATACAACATTCTATTTAGATGCGTAAATGCAAATACATTAAAGGCTGGCATTTTCTGTATCCGAGCAACTTTGTTATGGAACCACTCAATGAACATTTCTGTAAAATTATTTCGAAATCCAACCATGTCCGGTCTATGAAAAACATGACCGCCAGGAGACTGGGACTTTTAATATCACTTTTTTGGAAACTGTGAAGATCTACTTGTCAGAAACCACTGGCCCGTCAAATAGTTCACAGATAATCTACAAAATGTGCTCAAATGGTTCTGGTCTTTAGAAAAATATTGGCGCCCTGTGACTGGGCCATTTTACCTTATATGGCTTTATACAAACTTTGAGAATCTTCTGGTTCAACCCCACTGGTTTGATTTCAATATAATCTCTACACAATTATTTTAAATAAGATTGATTCGGTAAAAACATAACCACCTGAGGGCGGGGCCTTTTTTCCTTACATGGCTCATCAGGATCCTTTTCATTCTAACACTCCTTACTTAATGAGTTAGTGAAGCGATACGGCAATATTGTCAGTATTAATTACTCCATATCGCATCAGTAAACACGGCCAAGAAATAAGTATTTGTATATAAACATGATTTCAATATTATATTTATTAACTAAGTTTTGATGTTTTGTTATTATTTTACCTGGAAAACGGATATTGTTTTCACGCATATGAATAAACCTCGAGGGAGCTATTACAAGTATTTTCTTGGCACTGTTTATAGCAGAAGAAATCGACATCAGATAACAATGTTTGTTGATTAAAAGCTCGTTACTTGTATGTATTATGATTTCAACTTAGTTCAACTTATTTGATAAATTAAGTAATAATCATGTAATAACTTGCCCTCGTACTAGTATGAATAATTTTACCGCTATTCAAAATCTCAAATAGCCTTCATTGTATGTTTGATATTGTAATACTGTTTTTATAATAAATATATATCTAAGTATATACTTAAATATGTCATTTGCTTGATTTATGCTTAACATGCATTTATTAACCATAACAAAGCATCATTTTGAGAAGTTATTTACCTATTAAACAACAGTTTATTTTCAGGAAAGTACTCGACACTATCCGACGTCTTAAACTACGGTATTCTAATGTGGGAGATCTTTACTAATGGTCTGACGCCTTATCCCGGATGGACGAACAGCATAGCTCGGGAAAAAGTAGACTGTGGTAACTAAAATAACAGTAACGTCATCATATAAGTATCGTAGAAAGATCAAGATTATGATCAAGTCAAAGTTATACCCTTGATCCGGCGACTCCTGATCAGGTTAAGGTTATATCGTCTGTCAAGCGAGTACTAATCAAGAAAAGGTTATTTCATTTATCTTGTGATTATTATTCAGGTCCAAATTATTGCCGTTGTCTAGAGGTTACTTACTCATCTTGAGATGAAACCCTTTGTCTGGATATTACTTATAGGGACAAGCTTGTATCCTATGTCAGCCAAAATGTACGATTGTTTTCTGGTGATTACTAATCTAGTCAAGCTTATATCCTTTTTCCGGCGATTCCTTATCAGGTCAATGTAATATCGTGTGTCTGGCAATACTAATCAATACAAGGTTATATCTTTTCACTTGTAATTACTATTCAGGTGAAGGAAAATTTTTACGGATAATTAACTTTCATAGAAAAGTAAAATGATAACTTAATTAAAAAATCTTATAAAGGGGATTATATTGTTCTAAGAAATTAAGTGTTAACTAAGGAAACTTGATATGTACCCACTAGACTATTTTTACCCACACTCTTCATAGCCGATAATCTTAGCACAAGCCGACCTTTAAAAAAAAAGAACATTAGTAAGTTTATTTGATACCATATGAGCAACTGGAAGTTATCAGACTTGAAACGCGTTTGTGGTTGTTTTACGCGGTTGTATAAAAATTTACATGTAGCCAAACACCTTTACCTTTAACCTATTGAGAGAATGATTCAAAGCGTACTAGCTACACCCTGCATATTTTTGTTGCCCTGCTGTCATAGGGGCTTGTCAGCACAAGAATGCATGACATGTATAAAAAGATGGAGTTATCTTAATATTAACATATAAGAGAACATTATTTCGTCTTACTAAATAACCTTTAACTTTTTTCAGTTCCTAGTTTGATCCTAGATTGTTCCCTTTTATTATTTCATTTCTAACCCATTGGCACTTCTAACTAGACCATCGCTTAATCTGCTATAACCGTCCCTTTTTAGCATGAATTTCTCCAAACTTTTCAAGAACAAAAATTAATATATTAGACTTCAATTTATTTTTTTAGTTTTTCAGAAATTTCGTTTTCATACAAAACTTAAACACACTATTAAAACAAAAATTAGCAAACTGCAAAATAAATAAATTCAATTTCATTGTTAGAAATTTAGAGTTAATATTTTCTTTTTTCTTTTTCTTTTATTTTGATTAAAAACGTGTAAAACATATAATTTTAATATATTTCAATATAAATAAAGACAAATTATATCCTATAATAATGACGTGGAATGCAGCCTCATACATACCCATTGTGAGCGTGCTTCCTGTATTCTGCACAGTAGCCCTTTCCAGGCTTTGCCACTGACATTTTAAAATGAATCCTAGCTACTGTTAACCGATTAATTTAAATTCTTTTAATAGCACAAACTGATAAGAAGTTTACAACGTGCTCCTTTTTGTAAAAAAGGTTCAATGTTAATCACGTGACATCAACGTGCAACGATTGGATTGTATTGCAGATAAATATTTGTTGAAAAATATATTATTCATTGTGGGATGGTGTTTTTTCACGAAATAACTGATGTTTATCGAACATCAGTTTTTTTTTAAACACTTTGATTATAAATTTCATAGAATGTCTACATTCACCACGATTTTATCGTGCAATTATTTGTTTTGAAACCTGAGAGCAAATAAATGATCACTGAACCGTTCGATTATGTCATACTTGTATTGGAAATTGTGTATGATGGTGCTGTGAAAAATTTGAAACCGATGCAATTTGTCATTTTTGATTAAACGAAATCAAAAAAAGGTCTAGTTGGAAATGCATATGGTTGAATATACTTTGGGCTAATGTGGCTAGACGCAGGCACGAGAGCTGGGCGCATAACAATACAGCTCCTAAGGAAAATCCTAACTGAAGTTACACTAAGTTAAACGTTAATGAGTGACACTTAATTAAAAGCTAACAAATATTATTTATATTTGATTTTTTAGTAAAAAAATTAAGTATATGTTGATTTTGTTTCAGAATAATACTGCATAATACAAAATAAATGTTGAAAAAAACATCGACAGAAGTAAAGAATTTTGAAAATGTATATAACACGTTTTAACGAGTTCTTTGTTTACTCGACCTGTTTATATACTTTAATTAAAATATACCTAAACAAGTATATGCCATTCATGGTTTGTAGGGTACAGGATGCCAGCCCCACAAAATTCACCTGACAGTATCTACCAGCTAATGTTGAAATGCTGGGACTCAAACCCATCCAGGAGAATAACATTCCAAGAAATCTATAGAACTCTGAATAAATTAAAAGACCATCCACCAAAAGAGGAGTCTTGGACTTAATGCTTTGGGCACGTTCTTTTGTGCGTATGGTGTGGATATGTTGTGATACAGCCAAACAGTTATTGCCTGCGAAAATCGTTTGATGCGTCTGAAGTTGTCAGTTTGTTTGTCTGAAAACTTCAGTTACAAGTATGTTTGGTAAACATGTAAAAAGATATGTACAAACGTCTGCAAAACAGGTCAATGATGAAGGTAAAAAGTCAAGGATGTATGTAATCATTTCATGAATAACCACAAAATGTCATGGATATCTGACAATCACGTGAATTATGTCTGTAAAACGTGTAATGAGTATATATAAAACACACTTCAATGATGTCTGTAGATAAGAAAATGATGTACGTTAAATACGCCCAAAACGACTGTAATATACGTCACAGATGATTGTAAAGCGTGTCAATGATAAGTGTAATGCATGTCCAGAATGTGCTGAAAACGTCAAGAACGCCTGTAAATTACGTCAAGGATGACCGTAAACACGATCAGTGCTGACTGTAAAACATGTCAAGCATGAGTGTAAAACACTTCAATATGTGTGTACACCATGTCACGGATGTCAGTTAAACATTTCAATAATGCATGTCAAATTTGGTTGTTAAACTTTCCATGAAAGGCTGTTAAACATACCAAGGTTTTCTGTAAAATACATCAAGAACGCCTTTTATATACGTCAAATGTGACTGTGAAACTTGTCAAGGATAAATATAAAACATATCAAGCGTGACTGCAAAACACTTCAAAGATGACTGAAAGCCGTGACCTGTGTTTTAAACATGTCAAGGATGTATGTAAAACATATTGTGGATGGCAAAAAAAAGGAAATTGTTGTTATTTTCATGATAAGAATTATAGCTTGAAATTTTAGCTATGATCATTTGAGTTATACATGCATGTTTTCAAACCAAAATATTGGAAAAAATTGAAAGAGTTTTGTGTTTACCATAGAACATCTGTAATTCTTATAAATAAAGAAAGTACAATTCCCATTTAGTGCTTTATTACTTTTGCTGAGTGTATATAACAGAAATGTTGCATATGATATTTGTTTCCGCAAATAAGTGTTGTTTCTTTGGCAAAGGTTGCCCAAATTAACTCATAAATGGTGTTTATTGTCATGAAATTGTGAATTCTTTTTGTACAAAGAATATATGAGGCGTGTCGTTGGAAAACCAAGCTTAATGCATGTGTGTAAGGTGTCGTCCTGGATCAGCCTAAGCAGTCTACACAGACTGATCCAGGAAGGCACTTTCCGCCTATTATGGATTTATGTTTAGGAGAGACTTCATTAAAACAGAAAATACAATAAAAATGGAAATTGGCTTTCCGGAGGAGCCTGTGCGGACTGCACACTCTGATCCGGGACGACACCTCACTCATGTATTAAGCCTGGTTGTTCCACGACACGTCTCATATATCTATATTACATTTAATCTATGTACTGTTGTAGATGTATTAAAAATAGACAAAAACATAACTTCTTGAGCTGTATATGAATCTGACAATACATGCCAAAATAATTCCCAATTTTATTAAAAACATCAAGAACAGTGTGTTCTGTTTGATAAATACCGTAGTCTTTGAAACAAACTGCCAACACATGACTGTCACCTCTGAAATGGTAATTTATCTAGTCTAAGCTGCTACTTTTTGAGCAAGGTAATCCAAAGCTACCACTACATGTACATCACAAACATATGTTTGTTTTCTGACATTCTACCTGCTGGTTGTAGCCTCCCCCGACCCCTAATGATCCGCATGAGGAGGAGTGGTATCATGGGGATATTTCACGCCAGGCGACAGAAGACAAGCTGAAATCAATCGCCCAGGTTTGACATTTTCGTTATGTAGTTATCGAAAGGGATATAATTATGTTTAACGGGAAATTCTGTTGTTGTATATATCAAACTTTGAGAACATCTAAGTAAACACTTGTGTTTGTCACGATTGGAAATATTTGAATAGACACATTTACAAATTTGCTGGTTGAGACATTTTGTTAAATTTTTTGCTAGACTTTTGTCGTCGCCCTGTCTGCATCAGCGTTCGCGTCAGCGTATGCCTTAGTTAAATTTTGGTTAAGTTTTTTGTCAGAGTCCATTTCTCAGAAACTATCAAAGGTATCAATTTGAAACTTTCAATATTTGTACGTTATCAAAAGGATACTCCATTTCAGCAAGGCATGTAACCCTGTGAGTTGTATTTCCAGATTTATCTGCCCTTGTTTTGACTAAAAACTTAGCATATTTTGACAATTGTTTGGTAAATATAAATTTCTCAATAACTATCAAACACATTAAATTGAATATAAAGGTACTTGTTTATAGTGCTAACACTATTCTGCAGAGAAGTGAAGGTAACTCTTTGAAGGATTTTGCTTCAGTAATTGCCCTTATTTCAACGTATAAATTTTGCTTTAGTTCTTTCACAATATCTGTAAGAGGTATTGACTTGAATCAAAGTACTTGATCACAGTGATGAACTTATTCTGTAGACAAGAGGAGGTAACTATATGAAGGATTTTGATGGAATTATTGCCCTTTATTTAACTTACATTTTTTTGCTTTAGTTCAAATTTCTCAATATCTAGGAAAGGTATTGACTTAAACTTCAAGATAGTGCATGGCATTGGCAAACGTATTCTATAAACAAAAACCTAGAGCACTATCAAATATGAGAAACAGCGTCCATCACCCTTAGTGCTCTTGTTATCACATATTTTTGATTGGCATGATGAGCCTTAGGGTATCTTAAAAGATTATTTATGTTAAGAATATGAAATCCAATACAAAATTATTGATAATTATTGAATTTTGTTAAGTTCTTGATATATTTGTTAATTTCTTGATATATTTGTTAATTTCTTGACATATTCGTTAAATTTCTTAATCAATTGGTGCATACAAGCGCAATTGAAAAGTATTGCAGTTTAACATCCAGAAAAAATAAATTATAATGTATTTGTAAGATTTTTAAGTAATATTCAGTTTGCTGTTACTGGTTAGGAAAGTCAGGGGGTGGGGGGGGGTAACAGTTAATAATTTCTAATAATAAATATCTTATTTAGGATGGAACGTTTCTTGTTCGCAAGAGTACACAAGGCGGTGGTAATCAGCCGTACACTCTGGTCGTCTTATTTCAAAACCATGTCTATAACCTGAAAGTGAGACGTCGC
This sequence comes from Congeria kusceri, assembly GCA_027627225.1. NCBI lineage: Eukaryota > Metazoa > Mollusca > Bivalvia > Myida > Dreissenidae > Congeria > Congeria kusceri. The sequence goes on along the minus strand of CM051034.1, from coordinate 45,708,055 downwards.
GATGACGAACAGGTGGCTCTTGGAGAATGGAAAGAAGATGAACGCGTAAGCTGTCATTGAGTCCTGTAAAAAATAAAACCTCATAAATGTTGTCATTGTTGTGACAAAAAGTGACAACGACGTAATCGAAGTCACAATGGCAACCGCGCCATGGGATGATAGCAGTAGCAGTTTAGTGCCCCTTTTGTAAATGTCACTGTTCTGCTCAAAATAGTTTATTTTATGTGTACAAAGAAAGATAATAAAGAATGTTGTACATGTCTACTTGTCTTGAGTAAAATTTTAAATCAGCATTCTTCAAATGACCTCATCGTTTCCAGACGTTCAAGGACGTTTCCATCACTGATCGATCTTTACAAAAGAAATGAGGTAATTCTCGTGAACCTGAAGCAAAGAAACAGCAGCAGACGCTGCTAAGAAAGTTCCCAGTGGCCATTGCAGGCATCGACAAGAAGGCTTGAGAGTGCTCTGAATGCGGTGACGATTTGCGGCGTAGAATGCTAACAGTGTAATCAGGATCTGTATGCACAGAGAATCTTAAATAATTGCTCAATTATTTTCAGTAAAAACTGTGAATTTTTCATCACTTGCATTTGTTTACTAAATTAATTGATTTTGCATGCTGTTCATATTTGGCAAAGAACATTTTAATACTGTTAATACATTTTTAAAATGTAACTATTTACTACATTGTTTCTACAGGAGTTGATACAGTCTCCAGATGTTAAGATAAGGAAAATATTTAAGATGATGTGTACACCCCAGATTATAGTGAATTGGCATTAGAACTGGTTTTCTGCCGTGTGAATACTTTGGTATATACTCGCTGGTATGTGATGGGAATAATTCTCATGTATAGTATTTGTGTCCTGGACATCTTACCGTGCTCTCATGTTTACAATATTGTTAGCTTTCTTCTCATGACCATGCCAGCATTCACGAAATAACAACTTGTGGGATGAACTTTGCTTCAATTCAACCCTATGGGATAAACTAAACACACACAGTCTAATGACATTACCTTATCGAATTTTGTGATGTCGCTTTCTGTTTTTCAATATGAGGCGTATCGTGGGAAAAAAGGGTTTAATGCATGTGCGCAAAGTGTTGTCCCGAATCAACCTGTGCAGTTCGCACAGGCTAATCAAGGACGACATTTTGCGCCTACAGTGGATGTTTGTTTAAAAGAGACTTCCTTGAAACAGAAAATACCATAAAAGCGGCAAGGGCCATCCTGGATGGCGGACTGCACAGGCTGATCCGGGACTCTATTATATGCACATGCATTAAGCCCGGTGTTCCCACGACACGCCTCATATATATTAATTTGGTAAATAAAGTTATTTTGCAACTGCAGATATTTATGGTGTAATTGCTATTGATGTTTTTTTGTTCGTTTTTGAAAACACTTTTGCTAATGTATTATCGGACAAAATTTTTTGTAAGATGAAGTCATTTGTAATTTGTTGTAAAAGACTTTAAACATGTTTTTATAATATTTCATAATAATTAGTATATGTAGATATATATATGGTCATTTTTTTAAAACTATGTTATGCTATTACTGTTAACCGTTCCGATTGTTATATTATTGTTATATTATTGGGAATATTGTATACAGCGTGATGGTAAACATTCTAGTGTATAGTAGAAATATCTAAAATATTTTTATTTATAACAATTTCAAAGTTGTTTCTTGTATTAATATCACAAGTCTGTTCAAGCAGTTGGCAATACTTAATACTCATAATATACACAACTTTTCATTTGAAATATATCAAAGCAAAAATATTATGAATTATATAAAGAGTGAATTAAAATATTTGCTAGTAATTTTACCATGTTGTACATTTCCATATTTATTTTATACGGAATTCTTTAAACATTTTGGTTAACTTGGGTTTAAGACTATTTGTCAAAATTTTTTGATAATGAGATGGACCTCTTCAGTGCTTGTATATGTATTGAAATAATGTTTAACCGTCAACAAAATGTTCAAAGCATTTTATATGTTACTATGTTGCTATGATTTTTCTGAACATATACTGACTGTTACTTGTATAAGCAATTACATTGCTGCAAACTATGTTTACTAGTATTTTTGACTCTGATATTTTATATTACTATACCTCACCCTTCTGTTTTCCTTCTTTGTTCATTTAAAAACGGAGCAGTCAATAATTGGAAATATCATAGTGCAATATCACCCGCTATGGCGGCGTGTCGATAAACAGAGTGATCGGGGTTAACAGGCACTTATTAAACATTTAGTAAATCACTCCGTGTTACCAAAGCACATTGTTTACGCAGACGACATCAGTGTCAAAATGGCAAGGTTTGCCTCCGTATCGGTAAATGAACTTTTATTATATTTTTTGTTTGTTGTTGTATCTTCTGTTCTAATTAAATTGAATACGGTGTACATCTTCTACAAAATGTTTGTTTCGGTATAATAAAAGAAATATTGCATTCTTTGGGCAACAGTATTCTCTCGGGTTGACAAAATGCACTATCGCCCTCAAAGAATGCAATATTTATATAATATTTTAATGTCATTACATTCCATTATAATGTGATATATTATAGGTTGACTCAACATTTCTGCAGTTATTAAGTTTACTAATTTTTATTTTTATTTTATAAATGCCTGTTTTGCTTATGAGACAAATGTTTTTTAGTGTTAAATGTATAAAAAAAATGACAGTATGGTGATGATGTGTGGTTGCCGATGTTGGTGTATGATGATGATAATGATGATGAACACCATCATGACAAAATGCTGTGGATGTGCTTTTAGAATTTCTTGCCATGTTCGTTCTTGGTCAATTGAAGCAGTTTTTCCCCCCAAACACATAGACATCCTGTTGTGTGTGTTGCTATAAAAATGTGCATGAAATTTTGTTATTTTCCAGTGGCAATGTAAATTCTGTTATAAGTCGGTAATATTCATTTTCTTGAGTTGTTTCTAGATTTGTTTTGTAAATAAATTGTGTTAATTGCATGTAAAGTCTGCTTTTTTATACTGTTATTATTTTAGTTGAGATTCTTTAAGCAACGTCCAATCTTCTGTGTATTATTAAAGTTTGCTTTGTATGCACTGTAAAATATGTATGACAAAAACATAACAATATAATATCTTTAAAATATATGTGCTGTATTTATTTAATAAATTATCCAGATTCGTTCTAACATTGTCGTCAAGATATGCCAGTTATAACCCAGAGTATACTATTTTTAATTATTTATCAATATTCTTTATGGATGTAGATACATGTGTTAAAAGGTGGTGTTGTTTTTCTCCCAAATGAAGTCATTTGAGATGAAAGTAAAAATATGTATTATCGATTGTGTTATAATGCATAATAATGCTTTGGTTTATTTTTAGCTCAACTATTTGAAGAATAGTTTAGCTATCCTACTACCTCCGGCGCCCTCGTCCATGACTGAATTGGTTAAAGTTTTCATTCAAAAGTCTTGTAACTTCAAAACTACATAAGTTATTCACTTGAAACTTGGAATATACATTTGTCATCAAATCCAGTGTCAGGGGCAACATTCCCCATAACTGTTTTGTAATTTGACAGAGTTATGCCCCCTTTTCACTTAGATTTTCTGGTTAAAGTTGATATTCAAAAGTTTGTTAACTTCAAAACTACATTAGTTATTCACTTAAAACTTGGAATATACCTTTGTCATCAACTCCAGTATCAAGGTGAACATTCTCCATAACTCTGTTTTGTATTTTGACAGAGTTAGCCCACTTTTTACGTAGACTTTGTTGTTGAAGTTTTTGTTTCAAACATTTATAAACTATTCAAGGCTTCACTTAAAAACTATGTATTTTAACAAATGTATGTCAATTCTACTATTCAAAATATTTACCAACTGAAATACTTTGAATAGTCAAGCGCGCTGTCTTCTGACAGCTCTTCTTTTGTATACTTTGCATTTAAATTTGTTTCAAATTTGAAAATCTTATTTACTGCATATAAAATATGAGTCGTGTTGTGGGAAAACCGGGCTTAATGCATGTGCGTTAAGTGTTAATATAAGTAATGGAATTGTGAAATTTGTTGCACCTGGACATAAGTAAGAGTTATTTCTTAAGTAAAGTAATAACACTCAAATGACGGCCATAATTATAAGTAATGGAATTGCGGAATCCGATGCGCCGGGACACAACTAAAGAGCGATTGCTCATGTAAAGTAAACACTCCAAAGACTGTATATGTTATTTATTTGCTCAGTTTTCTAGTTCACTGAATACTTAACAGCCCAAAGTAAACAAATGTTACCCTTACCATCGCAAAATCATAACGTTCTATTTGCGTAATTGCTTATCGTAGCTACAAGGTGGCTAATACCTGCCACGTAGTTATGTCACTTAAGGCTGAGTGCATTTGCTCAGGTACTTGATGTCTTGTAATTCGGAGTATATTTCGTGGCGATATTTTGCGTAGTATATCTTGCTAAGTCGACTTTCAGACTTAATCATAGAAAACTTTCAACATATGTGGTGTGCAGAGCTACCGAATACGAATACGTTTGCTGAATTACAGATCTCTATAGAAGTTATCTATTCAGTGTATTGCTGTAACAGATGTTGTTGTCCTTGACCACCTGATAGTAAAGGCTTAAGTTATATCAATTACACTGGATGTTTTTATTCCTTTTTCATGCAATTTGTATCTCACTAATACCTTCTCAATATTCCACTATTGCTTGTTGTTATTATTTATTCCTTTGCTAAACTAATGTTAGTGTTTATAAGTTTTAACATTTTGTTTTCTTGATCATTTGTTAGTATAAAGTACCGAACTCTGTTTTTGTATCAGTTTATGTTTCTGTTCATGTGTTTCTTACATATTAATGCTGATCTAGTTATTACCTCAGCCAAGGGCTTTGGCTTGTCTGGCTGTCTGTTTTTATGGGCCAAAAGGAGCAGTGAACAAATGACTAGATCAGGGTTGCTACTTAGTCGAGAAAATGAAATCCTCTGACTTTTCCCTGACTAAACTATACTTTTCAATGACCAATGTCACCATATTTTTTGGACCTCCTTCTCCTCCCCAACAGCCGTCAAATCTACCCTTTTAGATTTATTTTGTTTCATGACATTTGTTGAGTCCTTTCTTACCCATGCTGAAAACTCGGAGTCAGACAACCAAGCATCATTAAATATTGTTTGTTTACTCATGTTTGAAATTAAAATTTCTCATATCTATAGATCTATTTCTATTTATCTATTAGTAAGTGTAACATGAAAATAGATGCATTCATGTTTGATTTATACTATATCAAACAATTTAATCAACTGTACTTATGGACTGACACAATTTAGAATTAGAAAGCATGTGCATTTTTGCACTGCCTCTGAAACAAATTAATACAGCCTGAGTTATGAAAGCACTGTGACTGCAGTTGCATGCTGGACGACTCTACAAAGCAGGAAAAGTATAGGGTTAGTCCTCTCTTGGAGGCAATGGTTGCGAAGCCTTATGTCTTCAAACGTCTAAAGTTAACATAAAAACATTTAACAAGGTGTATACACAATCATACCAAAAAGTGTTTGGAAATACTTATAAATACTGCTTGAAGAATGCCATACAGCCATTGAAGATTTTAAACATCGACCCAGATTTTCATTTTAACCTGACTTTTCTTAAATTTTATTTTTCACTGACCATTTTCCAGATTTCCCTGACAATTTACTGACCTTGAAAAAAACATATTTTTCCCTGACTTTTTAGTTAAGTGGCAACCCTGTAGATTCCATGAAAATGTTTAACGATTCCTTTTTATTGTTAGCGCAAACTAGCTGCATGGGTGGCAGTGTGCCCTGTCCGAGCGATTTCTAGTTCAGAATGAAACATCTTTTCTCTTCATTTCAATTATGTATTAGTAATTGGTTTACTTTAGACACTATGTTCCTTTCGATCATTAAAGTTTGCTATTGAACGAATAGTCTATCTTCCCTTATGTAACACATATTGATGTACTATACATTTTCTAAATGATGTACTAGGCATTTTGACGCCATTAGAACACAATTGTGAATTATTGTGGATATGTCTCAAAAATACTTCAAGTACTGGTTCTACACAGACTCGAAAGTGTGTGAACAAACCTCTTGCCCTTGCTCACAGTTGAGCTGAAATAAATAGGTTAAAACTAAAATATATCGACCACGGCGATGCGTGCAATATACGATGTGATCACTCCAATCGTTGTTTTACTATCTGAGTGAAGGATAGAATAATCACCCGTTACCTGGCCATATTTGGCCAATAAATCAAGGACAGTCCAGCCTATGTCATTTGCACGAAAGTTAAAAATGTTGCGTTTATTTAAATCCAGTGTAAATTATTATCGAAAATATGAAATTCAAGTTCAGTGTTTACTAAAATTGAGAATGTACGATTATTATTAAGTATCTTCAGAAATCGATTTCATGGGCTAAAGGCACGTATTCACATATTTTCATTTTGACAATTTTATATAACAGCGAAATAACAGTTGTTACAACGTACTACATTGGAAGTGATGTGTAATTTATGGATAAACATCAGTTCAAAGAATAGCATTTTAATATTTTTGAAAACAAGTGTGTCACTGGTATATATCGTTTGAAATGCAAACTCTATATGTCTAGCAGTCTGGCCCAGTGCGTATCGTAACATACCCTTTGATCCGGATGTTGTAAGTTCCTTACACTAATTATTCTAATTCTTTTCTTTTTATGCGTTTTTTATTTAGGTTGGTCTAACAGTTTATTTAAATATTTAAATGAAGTCATACACACAATATTAACCTTTCTGTGGTCATATTATTATTTAAATTGACAGACATTTAAATAATTGATCATTTTGTATATCGAATGTTTTAAACAATCTACATCAGAGATTCTTCATTTTAAAGTCCCGATTCGCACGTACTTGTTTACGCAATCCACTCCCAACCAGCGAGATTACTATTCACGCTGTAGGTGGCATAGATAGGTACATATCTTAAATGCGAAATAACTCTGAATTAAAGGGGCAATGTCAACGAAAAGGGCATCAATGGGTTAATATCTTAAACAATGAAATTAAGATATTTAATGTACATGTCTCAGCATAGCGCATTTCTATCATCAACTTACATTTATAGTGCAATAGCCATGGAAACTATGTTTTCGTTGACATAGTCCCTTTAAACACCGTGCTGCTATTTTTCTCATTAAAATTAGTTTTAAAACGTATATTAGTTTAGAAAGCCGTCTTTACTTGTCATATAGATACGAATGTATGTAAAACAAGTAAAGTATGTTTGTCAACATTATAAGGATGTCTGTAAAACATATCAAGGATTATGTAGAAAATGTTCAGAACATCTGCACAACATGTCTGTAAAAATGTCAAGGATGTATGTAAAACATGTAATGATGTAGGTAACACATGTCTGTACAAATGTCAGGGATGTATGTAAAGCATTTTAAGAGTGCATGTTATAAGTTTATTGAATGTCAAGTATATCTGTAGTAAACGTCAAGAATATGTGTAAACTATGGGAATGATGTTTGCAAAAAGGTCCAGGATGACTGTCAAACATTTTTAGAATGTATGTTCAGTTCGTCAATAATGTTTGTAAAACATGCCAATGATGTCTCAATAATGCCTGTAAAGCATTTCAAAGCACCATTTATTATTTCGAGCACACACATGTCATTTGTTTTATGAAAATACATCGCTACATTTTCTTCGAAAATTCCGTTAGTGGATGTACATATGTTAAATGCCGAACAATTATATTTCTGCATATATTCAAGGATATCTACAATGGTATATGCTTGAATTCAATGCTCTTTTGCAACTGTTTATTGGCGTTGCTGTTGAAATTTCAAGGATTCGAAACTATGTTTTCCAATTATTGTATGCAAAGGTTCACAGTTTCCATGACGAAATTTCAAGAATATGACCAAATCAATAATTTGAATATTAGTAAAAGGCAGTATAAATTTGATGTTGTTTTGCTATTAATTAATATTGAATCGAGCAGATATATCTGTATGTTTTTATCCAAATTTTTCGGATTAATATTTCGGTTATTAGATTGGGGTATGTCTCTGTAATGGTGGCGTCAACTTTTCGTTTTCGCTCTCTCACTCGAGAACTGATTTAGTTATTGTAATGAAACTTCATACAGAGATATCTTATAGAGATACCCCGCTTGGGATTGCTTATAAGTCGGTTGGGTCAAGGTCAAGTTCAAGGTCACTGTTCCTAGAAATAGAAAAAAGGTTTCCCCTCAAAAACGTCAGAACAAATTTAGGTATTTGAATGAAACTTAATACATAGATACATTATATCGAGACCTCGCTTGGGATTGCTTATAGGGTGTGTGTGTGTGTGTGTGGGGGGGGGGGGGTTCAAGGTAAATGTTTTAGCAAATAGAACAACGGCTTCCCCTCAAAAACTTGAGAACGAATAGAGATATTTCAATTAAACTTCAAGCATAGATACCTTATATCGAGACCTCGCGTGGAATTGCCTATGGGGTGGGTGTGGTGTATTTCTAAAAATATGAAAACGGTACCCGTTTAATAAATTGACAACGGATTGAGATATTTTAATGAAACTTTATACATTGATACCATATATCAAGACATCGCCTAGGTTTGCATACGGGGTGGGTGGTGGTCAAGGTCACGTTTACTAAAAATAGAAAAACGGTTTCCTCTAAAAAAAATGAGAACAAATTAAGATATTTCAATGAAACTTCATACATAAATATCTTATATTGAGACCTCGCCTTGGATTGCGTATGAGGTGGGTGAGGTGAAAGTCAAGGTCACTATAACATAAAACAGAAAAATACATTCCGCTCAAAAACTTGAGAACACCTAGAGATATTTTAATGAAACTTGATACATAGATACCTTGTATTAAGACCTCACTTGGGATTGCGTATAGGGTGGGAGGGTTCAAGGTCAAGGTCACCATAACAAAATTAGTAAAACGGTTTTAGCTCAATAGCTTTAAAACGCATTGATATTTTGTAATGAATCTTAAAGCATAGATATCTTGTATCGATCTTGGCATCGCGTATAGGGTTGGTAGGGTCAAGGTTGAGGCAATCGTTACTTTAATTAAAAACAACGGTTTCCGCTCAAAAGCTTTATAACACATTCAGAATTTTAATAGAAATTCATACGTAGATATATTATATCCAGATTTTGCTTGAGATTATATATATTGTGGGTGGGACAAGGTCAAGGTCACTGTTACAAAAATAGACAAATTGTTTCCGCTTAATAGCTTCAGAAGACATTGGGATATTTTGATGATACTTCATATGTAGATACCTTATATCTGAACTTCGCTTGAGATTGCATATGGGGTAGATGGGGCCAAGGTCAAATCATCAGAACTAAATATTTTTATGCTGACTTTAGTGCATTGGAAACAATTGGATTTCGTGGAATTTTCACATTTCTTATTATTCGTCTTTGTTATATGTTACTCAATTATTTAAGGTGGTAATAGATAAGATTATTAAACCAATATGTTACCCCTATATATTCAAAGATTTAACCACAAACTTGTAAGGATTTAGGTCAGTGGATTTCGATTTACTTTCGCTCATTCAATTTTCAACGGATTCTAAAAAGCTCAATTTTTGTTTATGTAGTTAAACAATTAACATCAGTTTCGTAACACAATAAACGTGAATCAATATCACCATGATATTGATCTCTCCTTTAGTATATTATATATATATGTGTGATATATATATGTTAACAATTGCAGAACATGCATACTAGTTCAGTCATGTAGTTTCTATGAACCATTTTTTCTCCTTAACTCTCTAACTTATTGATACTTAATGAATTATTGCTAAGGTCGAATTCTACAAGCTTAGCTGCAACTTTAAGACTGTAACATTAATGTTACTGTCATGTGTGAGTATTTCGAAGTTTACGTTGTTCTTGCGCGCCGAAGCTGCCTTACGTGAGAACCCGGGATGTGTCCAGCACACCTGCCTAATTGACTTTTAGACTCATCCAAAAGTTGGGACGAATTCTGAATCATAGTTGCATTTTTCACCTATATATTTTTACTAATACATGTTTAATGTTGGTGTGGTTTGTGCTCTTGTGCTATGTGGGGAAGCCAGAGTACCCGGAGGGAACCCTACCTGTCTGGTATGGCGACCACCTAACAAACTCACATGCGTCGAGTGGTGAGCGAACCAGGGCAGCAAAGATGAGTAGCGAGTTTACCAACCACCGGGCTAGCCTGACAGCGGATTGTTACTGTCATAATCATGCGTCAATATTAAATATGTCATACACATTTATATAACAGACATATACGCATCAAGGATTTGTATTGGCTAATATGTTGTATGTCATAGATGAACTATAAAAAGGCTAAAGGTAACAATCATTCTCGATGGTACTATGTCAAACATATTTGTTCAAGACAAACACGTTACAATATTGTGCAATATTTGTATTGTGCAATGCATTTAACATAATAATTGTTAATAATGCTATGCGTTTAACATAATGATTAATGATGAACGTATATAAGAAACATTTTCATAAGAAAAATAATCAAGTTTATTTTAAAACCGATCAATTTTCCATTTTTGTTATTAAAATATGTTTTCAATGAAAGTATTTTATAGGAGCTATTTCTATCTGTTCGAATGATTGAAATTTGATTAGCGGTTAAACATAATTAAATAAATATCTACGGCAATTGATAAACATAGTAGAATGGGCTCACTTTAACACAATTGGACACAACTTATGTTGCATTCATACATAAAACTTGAAAAGGAAGTTCAATGCATGTTCGTAATATATATCAATTCTTCTACACATTATTGCATATTTTATTGAAGGTTCAGTGTTAAAGGTCCGTTTTGTTCTTAACTGTTCAAGGTATCTGTTTCAATTTAAATGTTATATGTATAGTTATTGGTTTCCTTAAATCTGTTTAACTCTGTATTTATAAAGTCAGTGTACAAAATGTTATATATAAAAAATAATCAACAATACAATGTATGCTACTTTTTATATTTTGTCTTGGAAATTTGGCATGTACATTTTTTGTTTATTCAGACATGATTCATAAACAATATAATGTGACATTATCCATATCAATTTCAAGACCAATAGAAAGAAACACTTTTATGTAAAAAAAATTGCAGAGACGTAATAAATCTATCTTAATGGGCGATAATATCTCTCTGTATTTGCAACCACTTGCAGATAATCAATAAACTTGATAGGAAGCTCCAGTACCTAACTATGATGCGCATACTTTCAGGACGTTACGCGTCAATGATTGTCTTGCAGTTATTGGCCCTTGATATAGGATCTTATGGTTAATGTACATTCTGGTTTCGGGTATTTCTCACTATCAACTATAGTTGGAATTGATAAAGATGTATAGGCGTCTGCATATGATTCCGTGGCTTGTCTTCAGGAGAGCCTTCATTAATGCTGCAAATGGTATATAATAAATTATTCGTGCACAGGCTTTTTTTTATGTCAATCACTGACAGAAATATGGCTTAACATTATCAAAGCTTCAGTTGTAAAAGATAAGCATATTGTCTGAACGTCTGAAACACTAATTAACCAAACAAAATAATTTACTTATAATGAATTATATTCGTGTTATTTGCCTATTGTGATAACGATATTTTTATTAAATTACTAGTTTAGATTATTTTAAGACTTTAGAGACAGGGATTTTTTCAACATCCTTTAACGAGTAAATGTCTGTGGGCTTTCGCAATCGTACTGTGAATTGAACATAAATACATGGCAGTTATATATAGCTTCGTATTCTTACATGTATTATACTTATAACACCTTTCAATTAACGGTTTAAATTCTGGTGTTTATAAAGCACATTCTGGTTTATGATAATTGAGCAAGCCATTACTTTATGGCGTCGTTTTATATGTAGAGAGCGGGTTTTTAAACTCGTGGTCCGTCTTTGCGTTCAAAGGGACCACACACCAAATTGTGCATAGTGGTGTGATTTAATACGATAATATATTACCATTCATAACTTTGATATAATAATAGTATTTGATACATGTTAATAATTTTAGAATTTTCTTATAGCTAAATAAACACATTAACCTATTGAAATACTTGTGTTTATGTACTTTATTTAAATGTTAGCTTCCAACCCTTAATATTATTACAAGTCCTCCGCCGCTCGGGAATCATTCAATACATTCCGCTACCCATTTGAATTTATGTGATATATACGACAATAATAAGAATATGTTATGCGTAATTACAGATGATAAGTAGTAGATTTACAAACGGGTTTTTAATTCTGGATTATTCATCAAGTTTATTATTATATACAAAAAACGATGGTGCACTAAATAATATATGTCAATGAAAATCAGACTACACATGTGTTAAAAAAATGTAATTAATATGTAAATGCGTTGTTTTTCCCTTGTTTTTTTTTAATGTTAGCTTCCCACTCTTAATATTATTACAAGTCCTCCGCCGCTCAGGAATTATTAAATACATTCCGTTACCCTTTCGAAATTACTGGGATTGATGCAACAGTAATGAGAATACGTTAAGCTAATTCGCATATTTTAGTGGTAAGTTCACGAAACTTATCATTAAATCTGATACATATATTCCTTACTGTATGATATAATACAGAAATGTTGCTGCACTAAATGATGTTTAATATGACAATCAGATCAAATATCTTCGGAATTATAGAAACAATACGAAATGAGTTGATTGACTAAACAAAAGCAGTGCAATACAATTATACACTAAAGTAAATGTTCCAAGTCAGTAAATGTTATAGAAGTTCCTTAAGTTGCGTTGTAAAAACAGACCCAGATCTATCTTGACGTTGATGTCAGTCGTGTTATATCTGAAGCAACTCCTTTGATGTATGATACTTATATTATAATAAAATTTTTCATAAACGTATTATTTTGGTTTAAGTGCAAACCATAAGAAATAATTTAGTGAATTGTTATTAAGTACTAACTTGAATATTCATTAGATTATTATGAATAAAATTTAAACATTGTAATCATTTAAGGACATGCATTTACATGTGTATATAGTTATAAGAGATTATAATACATTGTTAAGTACCATATTTAACTGAACATCATTCATGAAGAAAAAGTACATACATATACTAAGGTAATGTTTTGCCAGTACCTTTGTTCAGTGAAGATAAAGGTCACGTATTGGCAGTCTACATACAGTATGTAAGTTTATTTAGCATGAACAATAGTTATAATGCTAGTAAATAGATATTGATACACATTTTGCGCTGAAAGGAGGTATATTAAGTTAGTATTACATTTGCACGGTGTTAAAAGGAATCGTTAATCTCTCCGTATTTCTACGGCAATTCTCCCCCTACCTCTGATTCAAGTAGGGCAGTTGTCAATTACTGGCATAAGTATGTGCACTTAGAACTGGTAAACCAGCTTACCCAGGAAACGTGTGTGTATGTTAACTGACCGCCGTTATATAACTGAAATACTGTTGAATACGGCGAAAAATCCAAACAAACAAACACACATAACAATCTCTCCGTTATAAATAACCCAAAATTCACCCTCTCAGGTAAATCAAGACGATTTTGGCGTATGCAAGTATACAAAACATTCGTATATGGCAATTATGTGTTAAATTGACGGAAAACAGATCATACACGGAACATTAGCATGTTTCAGGAATGTAACGGTATGGTCGACTTTTTAACACACGCAAAAATAAACTTAAATGAAAGAAGCTATTTCAGTCAGTTAACATCTGAAATAAGTACCTAAATGTGTACTGTGTTATACCAATGCCTGTTGAGTGTATTGTCGGTCCATATTTTTTGAAGAACAATCCCCTAAAATGATAAAAAATGTCTATAATACATGAATTCAGCATAAAATGAATAAATAACAGACCCCAAAACGGAGAGGTTACAGGCTCTCCCAATTCTGACCGCAGCCCAAAATTATATTTTCACCAGTTGTTAGCATATAAGTTAAAGATAACCAATTAACACACATCGGGGAATTATTTTAAGTTGAGCGAAACTTCAGAAATGTAATGTTTAATGAAACAAAGGAAATAACGATTGAAACTATCGCGGAAAATGGCAAACGGCATCCAAAGTAAACAACAAATCTTACTTTTGCTAGCAAACATATCATTTAATAGTGTGAATTCCTTTTTGAAATAGCTGTACTATGTCCACAATGTTCCGTGAAACCAAATTATCTCAGATTTTTTTTTGCGACAGTAAGCTTAGATCGACAAGCAAGTGAGTAGTTTTCAGAAATGATTTATAACGGAGAGTGTCCATTTTGGGCTATTTTAACGTAAAGGTTACCGATTCATTTTTACACAGTGATTTAGAATAACATTAAACAAAGGGTAAAACAGACTCGTCAGTATAAGGTCAACATGAAGTGTCAAAGTTGTCATTATTATTTGATTGTGGTACAGATTTGGAGCAAACTGATTACATCTCATACATTCTGTAAAATGTGGTGTCTTACAGGACATCGCGTTTAGCTGTTTCAACCACACCATATGCATGTGTGGCATGCATAGTAATTGTATTGTTTTCAAGTATTATTGTTTTTCACAACCATCGAGTCAGATTTGAACGTAGAAAGAAATACGTGTCGATGTATAACTTGATTTTATTAGCTGGTTGATGGTGAAAGAAATTTAATTATTCACTGAAAAACGAAAACAGCTGACAGTATCAAAATATATTACTATAAAATACACAAACATGTTGGAACGGTCAGCCATCTAACTAAAATAAAATACAATAAACACATGTTAAACAAACAAACATTTATTATACAAGAATTGAATACCTTCAATTAAAACAAGAAACGTTAATTGTTCAAACATATATCACATTATCTGAGTAAATTAAAACATTAAGTTTCAACTTCTAGAAGTATTTAAAAGCTGAACTGATGTTTCATGCACATGAAGTACTAATGTTGTCATTGTATTAAACTGTTTGGTTCAGTTTCTTTTGACCATTTAAAATGAAGTAAATATGTATTGTTAAAAAAATTGTGACTGAATTTTTTTTTTTAATTATCGACAATAGGCAATATGAAGTAATGTTATTTCTCAGAGATTATACTTTCAGGTGACCAGCCACCTAGTACAATGACTGTTACAAAAAAATATCCTTTTCATCAGGCCAATTAACATTATATGTAATGTTCACACTAGATCGCAAACAGTGTATACACACTATTTAAGGCAATTACACAGTGTAATAATTACAATTTTGGAAAAAAAGTGGGATCAATATAGGAATCGCGCCTGTTGGTCCGTCCGGCTGTACGTCCGACAGTCTGTCAGTCCGTCCATATTTCGTTTTCACTCCTAATCTGCCGAATGCCTGGAAGGATTTTAATATAACTTCAAATTAATATTCCCCATGACCAGTATATGCATCGCAAACATGACCTATATTTGTCAGTCAGAATTCGATGTCACAATTCAATGTCAATGTTGAAATACTTGTTTTTTTTGTTTTTTACTCCATAACTTCATATTGCCTAGATGGATTTTAATACAACCTCAGATTATTATTCCCAATGACAAGACAAAATGTTGCGTTTTTTATCCATGCTTTTCTGTCAAAAGGTGAAGGTTAAACTTCAAGGTCAATGTCAAATCCTATATGTTTTTTCATCTCAATTATTTCTTAATATCTAAAAGGATAAAACGTAACATCCGGTTTATGATTCCTCATGACCAGACGATGAGTCGCATGCGTGTCTCAGGCTTGACTGTCATAGGTGAAGGTCACAATTCAATGTCAACTGTCAAATAGTTGTTTTTCATTTCCGCTCCATAACTTTGTAATGCCTAGGTTTTAATATTTCTCCAGATTAGTGTTCCCCATGACCATAGGATTTGTCATGTATGTGACCTATGCTTGTCTGTCAAAAGTAAAATCACAATTCAAAGTCAAAGTTTGAATAGTTATAATTCGTTTCCACTCCATAACGTTTTAATGCATCGAATAATTTTAAAATTGCTTGAGTTTATGACAGTCAAATTGAATGTGTTGCGTACATGACCCATGCTTGCGTATCATAGGCAAAGGTCACTGTTTAAGTAAAATGTCAAATATTTTGTTGTTAATGCCTATAAGTATATTAATAAAACTTCAGCAGCCAATTGTATAAACGTTTAAACACACGCAGTAACCGTACGAACGCGGTAACTGCTGTGATAACCACGCCGAGGTGGGTTGTATAAACAATGACGTTGACAGTAACCACGACGTTACCGCGGTCAGTTTTAACCCAGCTCCAAGTGCTGGTTAAGGGGTGGTTACCGTACGGACTGACAGACAAACATGATGGACGTTCTTTTCTTTAGACACGGACAACCGCGGCGATTTCGACGACTTGACTTGCAAATCACAGATCTTACCGACGAACTGCGCCGACGGTACAGGTTTTCTTCTCTGAACTTAGACAGACTTGTTGACCTTTTAGACCCCATTATACGACGCCAGACACGACGAAACCGATCACTGTCGAGGCGACAACAGGTACTAATAACTCTGAGATTCTTGGCTACAGGAAATGTTCTGCAGGTTATCGGTCACACCTTCGGCGTTAACATTGCCACCGTTTCTCGTGTCGCGACCGCGGTCGTTGACGCTATTTTCGGACTGAAGGACCGATTTATTAAGTTTCCGACAAGCGACGAAGACAGACGACGAGCGACAAACGAATTCTTCCGGGTTCGGGGATTTCCATCCGTCATCGGGTGTATCGACGGAACCCACGTGCGCATCTTGTCACCCGGGCAGCCCGACGAAGTGGCATTTGTAAATAGGAAGCATTTTCACTCGATCAACGTGCAGGCGACGTGTGATAGTAATGGTAGGTAAATTATAAAATAACACGTACCTTGCTTTATTCCACGAAAGCGTATCCAAAAATATCATATTGTTAGTCCACATGCTGTATTATAAATGTACTAATGTCCGACCAAATATGCAGTTGAGGCAATGCAGATTACATGTTGACAAACATGCAACTTTTCCGTCTTAAAAAAATCACATATCGAAATCATCGCATGTTCGTATCTGCATTGCCAATTTATACTGAATTAACATAGTCCACGTTTTATTCATTACCAAATCCATGTTTCATGAAACTTATTAATTCCGCGTCATTAAAACTGCGTCTGCTTCCATCAAACTCCGAATCCAGACTGACAAAAATGAGTACACACTTTTCCGTGGACGCTTTATATACATGTACATACAATTCGTGTAATCCGTTCTGCAGAAGTATGAGGTTCCTTAGGGGAAATTTAATGTAAAGTGTGTAAACAAATCATATAATTATTGCAAACTGATATATGCAATTAATGCAATTATGAGATTGTTCTTCTTCAGTATCAAGCTGAAGCTGAATAGATAAATTCGAAATATAATAGATAATGTGACACTAATATTTTTAAAGTTTTATGTATATTAATATGTAATGATATATTGAAAAATGTCAATGATAGAGTGTTTGTATAGTTTGTGTGGATTATATATGCCATTAAAATTATACTGATACAAAGCATTTAAATTAGTTAACAAAAACATATTTCCAATTTATATAACTTTTGTATTGCTTTTTGAGATATCAAATAAATTTGACTGGTATCTTTTCAATAATAATTGAAAAAAAATGCTGCTTGAGACCCACATGTACACAGTATAAGACTGTATGGTGAATATAATGGATACAATGATTGCATTTTTTTCAGGGTATTTACAAGTGTGAACGCTTGCTGGCCTGGGAGTTGCCATGACGCCCACGTTTTCAGAATGTCTAACATTGGGAGATATTTGGAAGCCAACCATCAAGGTACATATAGTATACTTCCAACATCATGGTGATAATAAGCAAGCAAATGCATGGATCAACAGGAGATTTTCATATGAATATAAGCACACAAAAACAGACCATTTAGTCAATAATCTTTATATAATGCATACTATTTTTACATTACTTCAATAATGCCCAATATCATAAATAATTCATCAAAAATAAATGTAAAAAAAATATAAATTTTCATACCCGGGCTTTCTGTTAGGGGATAGTGGCTATCCTTGAAGACCATTCCTGATGACACCAATTCAGAATCCTAGTAAGCTGAATTCCTTTATACCAGTAAACAACAACTTTAATACATTTTATTCTAACAAGATTAAATAAATTTAAAAAAAATAAGTTAAAAAAATAATGAGAAAAACAATATTCATAATGTCTTTATTTAAATAATGTGTAATTGAACACCACACTTCTATACAGGAATTGAGGCCGAAGAAAAGTACAACCAGTCCCACATTGCAACCAGATACATTATTGAAAGATGCTTTGGTGTTTGGAAGAGGACCTTCCATGCATTACATGTTGAGGTAAATTAAAACAGTATGTGCATGTTCTCTGTAGATAATAAAAACACCCAAAGTACTTGTCCCAAATGATGAATAGACTTATTATTAATGTAAATAGTAATTGATATATGAATGAGTTGTTTTGTGTACATGTTTATAATTACAATACTTCAAAATCTTTACGTAATGTAGAAAACTTCATTGGGTAATTTATTAAATTATGCAGTAAAAAATAAATTTTGTTATAAAATAATGATGTAGTTATTTCAAAACTCCATCATTAAATATGGAAAGCCACACTATTGACAGTAATAAGTGAAGTTTCAATATTATGACTTTAATTTAGGTGTAAAATAAAAAAGGGTTTGTTTCAGGTTACATGTCCAAAAAATTTAGGCTAGGTATGTCGGGATGTAATTTGTTATTTCTTATTTTATTCTGTAATTGGTCAACTTCAAGTTTCTTAAACTGAATAAATATTCAAAACATATCAGTAATATCCTTAAACATTGTTTATAAGTGGATTCTATCAAACTAAAACACTAAAAAATGTTCTAGGGGCATTTTTGGATTGTAGCTCGGGTCACATGAAACAAACCATTTTTTTGTTTACGCCTTATCAATATGTGCAAATAAATCCCTACAGTGTTGAAATGCATGCAGACAGCATCAACAGTAGTGTAGTTAAATAATATGTACATGTTTTCATTTTAATGCATGTTCCTGCTGATAGTAAGGCATCAAATTGTCTAATTAATATTGCATGCTTCTTATTTAAAATGCTATTTCGCTGTTATAAATGAAGTATGTGTATGTCAAAGTTAAATGCTCAGCCTCATATAACTGTCATTGTAATCAAAACTCAATGTAATGCATAACATGTTTAATTGTATCGAATGATTTACATCATATGAATGTATATTTATACTTATGTTTATTTTTTTACATGTATTATAAATAGTATACATGAAAGTCATATTATGTTAACAAACTTAATTATCAATGAATAGCATGTTACTTATTGTGCATATATAATTATAGTGTTTGAATGAAGCCAGCTAAAGTCACTAGAATTGTTATAGCCTGTGCGGTGCTTCATAACCTGAGACGGCTATGGGGAGAACCGAACCCGGACCTCCAAGATGACCTTGACGACCAACCAGAACCGATGAACTTTGACGGACCAATGGACGGACGTGGTGTGAGAAACAGAATTGTTCAACAGTATTCTCAATGAAGTTCAATTCTCGTTCAGTATCATTTTTATTAATTGTTCAAATTTGTTCCGTTGAAATATTCAAATACACATTTTGTCTATCCTGAACTGTTTAATTACTTTTTTTCATCCCAAATAAATTTTCATAAGATCTAGTTAGAATTACTTTTTATTGGAAAATGTTAACAAGTAAAATCAGTGTAGCAGAACAATCAATTGGGTTACTTAAGTCACTGTTATCTAAATATTTTGCAGTATAAAAGTTGAGTATGCCTTGCTTTCATTGTTTATAAAAATAACTAGTTTTTTATTTTAATGCCACATACATCTTTGATAACAGATTTCACAATTGTTTATCCCTAGAGAATACAATAAATAATGACAAAAATAGTTCATAAAAACTTGTTGTTGTTTTTTATTAATTATGTCACTGAAAGATGACATTGTTTTATAAATTAAATCTTAGTTATAAAATTGTTTTCAAAGTTAATAACAAATATGTTATGTGCTGCAAAATTGTGTGTTTTGACATGAATAAATCTGTATGTCTGTCTAGCCATATGTCTTTATATTAGTTATAAGAATGTCAATTATTATTAATTGTTCATTAATTTTGTAAAAATCATTATATATTTGATGTGTCATACACTGTCAGACCATATTAAAAATGTAGTAGAATGTCAAGCTGTTCATTATTTCTTCCATACTGAACATGTACAATTATACATTATGAAATTGAAATCACCTATGAACATTTAAAAATGATTAAAAAAGGATCTACTTCTGATTATTAATATTTTGTTCTACTTAACCATAAAGACTATGAGGAAAATCAATCAAACAGAAAAGAATTTCAATATAAATTGCCTACAACTCACACCTTATTACTAAATTCTTGAGCAAGTATTAACCATTAATCAGTCCTTTAATCATTTTGTAATAAATTTGACAGTAATGCTCTCAGGAATAAACCATGATTAGGATTACCAAGTAGTTTTAATTATTGCTATCAAATTTAATCATGGTGATGCTTAGAATGTATGTAATACAAAAAGCTACACATGACACAATCAGTGAAATAATATATTGATAATATCAGTAATAAACATCTTCAAACAACAATATAAAAAGTCTTAAGCGTAATCACTGCTCCATCTTGGCGAGTAGCAGGTCTGCTATTTTTGCAAACTTATTAAGACAGGCTGGGGCTGTCTTCGCAGTCTCTATCTGGCACTCCAGGGCGTCCATTTGTGCATCTTTCAGAGTCCTAAAAGAACAATGTTTAACAATTCTGTGCTTCTATCACTATTATTGAAATACGTATACATGTATATACAACACATGTGTGTACTAAAGCCAACTTTATAGAAGTTACACAAATGTACCACAAAAATTAAGCTCTCCTTCTGACATAATTATGTAGAGCCAATGTTGTTGATGTTTTTTTTACAAATAAATACCTTTTCATTTCACTGCCAATAGGTACTGTCCTTGCACTTGGACATTTTTTTGCTGATGTGCAAATTGTTGCAGAAATAATAATATTATAATTATTATATATATATTAATTATATCCTTTATTAATATTCATTATTATTTATTACTATTATTATTAGTATTAGTAGCAGTATCGTATTATTATTACAATTATTGTAGTTGATGTTATTCCCATTAACATCCCAAAAACTCATATGATTAATGCATGATTTTCCATAAAACATCATCTTCATTATTATAATCAACAACATCACCATACATTATTTTGTCTAGTAATTAATCTTAAGTTGTTTTTAATATAACTTCATTTGACTGACACCAATACTTACAAGTAGAGCTCTCCCTTGCTGTGCCTCTCAATGAATCTGAAAAGGTGCACATCAGAAATAGAAAAAAATCAATAATTATCCCTTTTTAGGGCCTCTTGTATTTTCGAAGCGAGAGTGCAATCAAGGACATTCAATGGACTAGCTGATTATTTTAACGGGTGGATTCGCTTAGCATTCAAACACACATAATTTGATATTATGAAATAGTTCAACAAATAATGTACAATCTATTTATTTTGATTTTAAAAATACATTAGTATTTTCGCTCGTTTATTTACGGTACTGTAAACATTCGCATTGATTTTTTTAAATAATTCCTGAAAATTTACTAGATCTACAGTGGACTCGCCCATTTAGACTTTGCATAATCCGTGTGTAAAGTAATCGTCATAAGGTCCACGGATGTCGAAACGATTGGCTGGTGTTTTTTTCGGAAGTTTTAGTATGGATTGCTTGATTCATGGATACTTACTCTCTCTCAAAGGCCCTTCCACGCCGAAGGGCTCCGAGCTGACCATAGTCATTAAGTCCATCATGGGCAGCTCGAGGATCCCCGGGGATGGAAGAGCAGCCGCTAAAACATGATAGAGAAGACAATGAATGAGTTTATGCTTCCACTGTGCGGATATAAACGATTTAATTTATACAACTTACAATGATTAAATTAAATTGTGTAAATGGATAACATTTACAAAGGTTAGAGAAAAGATTGTGTTGTAAATTTGAACATTCCTGTCATACCTTTTATTAACATATTATCGCATGTTACGCATGAATGGCAAATGGCAATTCGCATACATACTATTTAATATGTTTTGGGTAGTCGTATATTATTTAGATACGTACCAATTAATGTGTCCGCATCGTCCACAATTCCATGAAAGGAGGCGGAATTATAGAACAGGCTCGCCACTGCCTGAGATGTTTGAGACATCTCGGGAAGTGGCGGACCACCCCCCGTCGCTGCCGCGTGGTTTTTATGGACCGACACGTCCCCTTTGACGCCTTTCATCTATAATTTAAAATAGGTTTTCAAGATCTACATAAATGTTGAATAAATATTATGTCTGGCATTGATTTTTTTGCATTGGTAAAAATGTAAAACTGTTTTGCTAAATTATTTTCAATAATTGATTTATTAAAACATGTTTCACGGATAGAACAGATAAAAATACATTGCAATTACCATATTGCGCCACTTTTCTTTGATTTGTTTGGTGGTGCGAGGCCCATTTCCACAAGCATTTACCTGCTCGGTGAGGTCCTTTCATGAAATCGGTTATACAATCGATCTCACGATCTGAGAAAGATTTGGCCCGTTTTTCTTGTTTTTTCTGTCATGGCGATTGCTACATGGCGAAAATGACGTCATGTTCGTGCTGCATTGTTGTTAATATTACTGTGGTTAATTTGAAAATTAGCGTGGTTAGGTAACAACGCGGTAACCTTGCTTTATACAAATGAAAAATTAAGGAGGTAACCTAACCACAAAATTTACTGCGGTAAGTAAATAACAGCAGTTAAATCTAACCACCGTTAATACAAATGGCTGCAGAAGGCCAAAGTTTACATATAGGATATAATATTTGTGTACGGGCCATATATTGTAATTACCAAGAGGGATTCGGCTATACCTTGGAACAAGTGCTTACCACCATGAGAAGATGTGTCTGTGAATGAGGTCACACAAAGTGATAGGTCTAGTTTAAAGTATATATAATAAGTTTAATTTAAAGATAACACATAAATTAATGCATTTTTTACGATCAAGAAAATCATCATCATTTCTGTAAAATAAATGGTTTTTAAACAGTTCAAAATTGGATTTATTGCTTATATTTTAATACTACGAATCTATAAGAAGTTCCTTGTGTCTTATATATAGTACTGTGCAGCTCGCCAAATGTGTACGGAAAACAGACGAACTTATTCCGCGTCGCCACAATTTGCAGCCTGTAAAATAACGGTTATAGTTATAAACAGTTTTATTGGGGCCTAAAAGAAATATTGTTTGTTTCCCTTCCACTACCTACCTGACAAAATCGTTCCTATCCAAAATATTATTTTGAACTATGTCAAAACTATTTTATTGAATTGGAGTAAAAAATTGTGGGAACGAATCTTTAACTATTTGTCATAAGTAACAAATGTCTTTTTAACAGATGCTTTTTGTCTTTGTTTGAAAGTAATTGTAATTTTGGTGTTTTTCTTGGCAAATAAAACAAAACACGGTTAACTTTGATTAAATGGACACACTTTGCATATTGTTTTTCTTCTGTCAAAATGTTAACTGATTATAAAGTGACAAGCCTTTTTTTTTCAAGAAAACAAATATTTGTTTGTTACCTACTCACTAATAATTATGAAACATCGGTCTCTGGAGGGGAACCAATGTTTTATTTACAACCTGGAGGATGAGTGGTTTTGCAACAAACACTGTTCAGCAAATCAAATGTTTCTAACGTTGGTTATTAACCAGCTTAAACACATACCGAGACGTTAAAATAAGTTGAGTCAGAAATTGGACATTTTCACATTTTTGTTGCTTTAAAAATCTTGTCTACATGTATATATATTTGTTTTTATTTCTATACTTAACTTATTGATTCAGCTTCCACAAAAATGTGTTTGTAAATGATACAATCAAAATGTAAACATGATAAAATCATACTAATTCAGTGGCGTTAACATCGGGAATTATGAATGTAATATTGTATTTTTATATAACACTGCAAAAAGTCGCTTAATTTAAGAGAGTAGTAATGTCTTGCATGTTGTTTTTTAATATAATTTATTAGTTACATTAATTATGTTTTTGTTTCATATAATTTGTTTTACCAATCAAGTATATAACATGCATTTATAAAACGTGAACCATCAGGAAAATATATGGTGCTCAATGTGAATTGGGTGGTCTCTAATATTTTGGAGATGTTAATTGTTGACACGTTGTTGGTGAATTGGGTGGTCTCTAATATTTTGGAGATGTTAATTGTTGACACGTTGCTGGTGAATTGGGTGGTCTCTAATATTTTGGAGATGTTAATTGTTGACACGTTGTTGGTGAATTGGGTGGTCTCTAATATTTTGGAGATGTTAATTGTTGACACGTTGTTGCTGCGTCTTGAGAAAATAAATTTGAGAGGGCTATCCATACTTTTGAGTTGGTCATTTGCTGTCATAATTGGTCTGTGCGCTTAGCTCTAATAAATTGTTGCATTGGAAATGTGTAAGCAATGTTGATGCTGAAACGTTTTTTTTTAAATGTTCCTTAATTTTAATACTATCGTGCTGAACCTTTGAATAAGCCATACTTTAATTATTGTATGCATGCAGTTTTTCTGAAGTCTTATGCATAGTACCTGATCAATCGGGCAATTCTGTGTAAACAAATATCGTATCAAATCGGTAGTTACATAATTACTTATACGATGTTTACTCAAGTACTGGTAACTATGAGGTATTTTGGTACTAAACTTGTAACACTTATTACATCAAATGTGTCAACTGATATACAAAGCGTTTGCTTAATTTCAACGCGTTTTAGATATCCATGGAGTTAAATGATAACGGAATAAGATATGCAAATCTAGTAGATAATCTCTTGCGTGAGGTGATAATTTTCGTCATTGTTTTTCTTGTAAAAAGTAAGTGTAAGGTGTTTATTCATTAAAGTGTCAATCCTCACGATTTTGGCTTATGCGACACCTTTACTGATCATCTTGTAATTATTATATTCTAGGATGTCCATCAGTTTTCTAGTGAACATGATAAAAGGATTACTGTAGACGCGTGGCTCCCGGACCATAAACAATGGCAGCATGCTAAAAGTTGACTCATAGGAAACATGTGTTCACCATTGAGAACTTACCTGTACCTGAGGGAGTTATAACGTGAAACGGCATTTAGACGCAAAACTAATTATTTCATGTTCAGCGTATGTAATAATTAAATAATTAAATTGTGTCGGTAATTATATTTAATAATTGTTAGACAAATTAAAAAAGTATAATAGTATTTAATTTAAAAATGAAAACACCTTTGTGATAAATGAAAATGGTAAGCCCAGATTTAAAACAATAAGTCACAACAAAATAGTAAAGTGTTTTCTTGTGTCACTCGCTTTGTATTGTACAAGTGTCGCAGTCATATATTAGTATTTCAATGGCCTGTCTACACATTTTGCACATGTAAAATTGGCCCTTGTTATTATAACGTGGACATTTATGTCTTAATGTGCAAGGAATGATGAAGGCATACATTAAAGTACTTTTAATTGGATAAAGGAACAAACAAGAGAATGCAGTTCCTTAAAACATACACACGTTTGTAAATGTTTTGATATCAGTGTAGAATCTTATTTAATTCCATTCGTGGTCATTGCAATTTGAAGTACGCAACTCGTGAAAATTAGTTTTCTATAACCATTCATTAAATATAACACAATAGTTCACTGAAATCAACACAAATCACTATAATATTTCTTGACGACTAAGATGCAACGTTTTTTAAAGGGATCCATTCTCAATTTGGCAAACTGACAATTTTGTTTTTTGTCAGTTTTGGAAAAGGCAGTATTTATTAAGAAGCGAAATAATTCCTTCTTACACAGGTACGGGTTAAAAACAAAAGTCATCATTGACCAACACTTGTATCACTTAAATATGGTTAAAACGAAACGGAAAAGTGTTTAAGTCGATCTGGCCGATTGATTTGCGTGGCAACCTTTTGAGGGAGATCATATGTTCGAATATCGAACATGAGAAAATGTAGCACGTGCTGCACATCTACACGTCGTTGGTAACTTATGGCCGAATTATAATTGAAAACTCACTATATTCCACTTGGTCACAAAAGTGGAGAGGTGTCTAATCAAGTGATGTGAATTATGTACATTATGTTTATGTAGGTCTACCTGTATTAGTCATTGTTTATTTGTCAGCTAACAGTACACCCAATATTTTTGTGGTAAAACACACATTTAGTCTATATATAATTTATTACTTTTAATAGCTAGGAACATTTCTGAGAAAATATGGTAGCATTAGGTAATTAATAATACACGATGCACGGGTTTGATTTATTACGATAATGTGATTGAACAATACGTCATTTACAACGAAATGCATGTGTTTTAAGATATTGTGCGGTATAAGAGTCGAATGTTGGACAATTTAAGAGGGGAGTCCTACGCCCCTTCCGCCTCACGCTAAAGGCCTTTGCTAAAAGTAGAGCAATGTTTACGTGTAAATGTGACTCAACATATAACATAAATATTTCAGAAAATGAACGTTAGTGTTGTCATAATTGCAGGTGTATATGCAATATTCGTTGCAACTTAGTATTTAGTATCTGAGTATTGCATGCCATTTGGATCTAGTCTTAGTTACATTGTTTTGAAAATGTTCAGTTTAATACTATTTTATCGCTTTTCATGTATATACAAGTGACAAACACATACAATACAGCATGTTTTGCATATATAAGCTGGAAGTTTAATTTAAATCCCTTATTTTAAAATTACAACAGAAGCCGGTAATCTTTGTAAAAGATATTGCTTGTTCATATGGTTTACTTTGTTGAATTTTAATTATGTATGCCAAAGCGGACAATTGGCCTTTAATCAAATTAACAAACACTTCACAAGCTTTAACATGTGCAGGTGGACAGGTAGGCTGGTAGATAAAACACTATTTCGAAGCAAAATAGGTAACATTAGTGTATATCAATTGATGTGAGGTTAAGTTAAATGGATGGAAGTTTTAGTGAATGTGTGTAGTAACCTAGAATAGCCCACGAAAGCCCGTAAGCTCTTTTCCGATAGGGTCATTGGAATTTACCACGAAAATACTTGTATAAGTGACTGAATTGATCCTGATAATATGTTACAGCCAATACATGAAGGCAGTTTAATACCGTTACTGACAATCGATTCTTATTATATTAGTATTGAATACACTACATAATTTTCATTTGTATATAGCAAATATTTCTGAGACGAGTTCACGACTTCACATTGGTGTTCTCTTTTGCGTATATACACTTTCTTTTTAACCCCCAGACGAATTACGAAACTTGCTGACAGTTTTAAAAAAACGTTATGTGACATACTTTCGTCACTTCACCACACCTCGACAAACTGTTTGTTTCGATAATGAAGAAATACTTTGAATTTGAATACTTTCAAATGTTCCGCTTGCGAACGAAATGCGCGAACAAACAACGTTAAAGCTAATGCGTCGTATATTATTGTGCGTCAATCAAAAGGATTGTACTCATCAACCGACTGTTTGTTCTGGGTGTATTGTACTCATCAACCGACTGTTTGTTCTGGGTGTATGTACCAGTAAAAGGACGTCAGCAAACATAAACATTTCATATTAGGAAATACTGTAGTCATATGTAACATTTTAATTTAAGACATATTTACATTTGAGCATAATATTTGTGGGAGGTAGTGCTATGTTTAAAGGTTGAGTAATAGAAAAATATTGCCGCCATTATACAATGCAAAATTACTATACTCGTTCAATCATTCCGTAAGAAAACATACAAAAGAAAGAACATACAATACATAGAACTAAAAAAACTTGCATAAATCAATAATGTGCATTCTATTTTTAACTTTCATTGTAATCTAGTCAATATTGTTGGTCATGAAATAATAATACATTCGAGTAGCCCTCTTCACTAGCTACAATCAGACCGCAGTTGTGTAATGGATACAGAATCTATCTTGTGATTGGGATATTATGAGTTTGATTTAGTATATGATTTTCAGTGAAATAAGGTATTTTATTGGTGAAACAAAATATGATATTTCCACTGTTGGAACAGTGAACACAAATTTAAATTTTCAAAATATAACATAAAACGGACTATTTTTCAATAAACTACATAGATCTACCAGAAGTGTATATCTCCTTAGGCAAATTTATATATGTGCATACAAAGGTTTACAACAAAAAAACGTATATTAAAATTCAACAAAAATATATCTTTAAGTAAGCGACAACGACGCACAAAATGTGACGCTTTTATCTTGTTCCTACCTGCAACAGTGACATAATAAAGGGATGACGGATAAATTTTTCTATCTCCAGTCAACAGGAAGTTGCAAGGTTTATCCAGCTAGTACTGTATACCTACACGCCGAATAGCAAATTGTCCAGAATTACACATCATAAAAATGAATACACCACCTACTACTCACCCGAGTTTTTCATATAAAACGTCGTTTAGTATAGTTTTATAGAGGCTCTAGCTTCCATAAAGAATTGTCAATCCGCACATGGCATAATCAATAAAGGTGTAAACAACGTCTTCCTTCCATTCCATTTCAAAACACTTGATGTAACTTTAAGAGCCTCAGGGCAATTCTTTGTGGATATTCATTCTTTGATCAATCAGCACAGATACCGTTTATTCGTTTAAGAATCAACCTTTTTTATTAACATCTTTTTAGCGGCTACTTTCTAGTTGAATGTAACCCACATCAGCGCAAGTGTCATACTGTAGTCTCCAATCTTAAAACATATCAGTGATTTATTTGTGCATACCAATGCTTACCATATCAACATCTCCAAAAAAGAATATCAAAGCAAGTGTCTAAACCTAAAAACATGTCTTCGAGTTAAACTTGTTGATTTATTTAGAGAGTACAGCCCTACATCACTTAGTTATTTAGTGTATTGTGATCTCCATAAATTTACATAAACCGTGATTTTGGCCACGCTGTTCTCCACCCATACCTATTCAGGCATCCGAGTACATTCTAAAAATTGAACTGGGATTAATCCCACCTTTCAATGCGAGCATTAGAAACACAGAAACACTAAATTCTATTTCGATTGCATATATATTTAATTCGAATATACTCGCGTCCTAGTTTGACTTGTCAGTGCCGTTATAAGTTAAATTCGCAGGAAACAAGAAATACCCTAAGCGAAAGTACAAAGGCCAAGTTTTGGTCACATGACCTGTCTGAATCAATTTTAAAGGGACTTGTTCACATATTTTTGATTTTTTTTTAAGTATGCCATTAAAGGTCTGGACTTGGTAGATTTATGCATCGGAACTAAAAAGCTGAAGTATATTGGTGCATACAATGTAGCTGTGAATTATCAACTCGAATTACAATTCTCGACATATTGTATGTGTATACAACGATGATGAGAAATATCAGTTCGTCTTCACAATCATTTAAATATTGGGGTATACAATGTAGCTGTGAAATATCAAGTCGCCTACACAATGCTCGATGCTCGACATATCGTATGTGTAAACATTGATGGTGAGAAATTTAGCTGCCCTCTACGGAAAACTCGGTAGGGTTCCTTTACATGTACGTCGAAAAATTTATGTTAAAATATTGGCAAAAAATTATCAATTTAGATAATAATCATATTATGAAAAAGGTGTATAATATGCTTAAGGAGGATACGTTTGGAAATATAAACCATGACAAAAATAACTGGGTATCAAATATAAAGGAATGCCTTAAAACTAATGGTTTTGGCGAACTATGGAATACGGAAAATGCCGACGTAACTTCTTTAGAAACTGTTAAGAGACAAATTATAGAAAGTTCTCTACAAACCTGGCAATTTGACGTTAATTCATCTTCAAAACTAAGAACATATTCTATTATTAAAAATAAACTTAAACTAGAGACGTATTTGCAAAAAAATAAAGAAAAGAAATACAGATTCGCTCTAGCAAGATTTAGGACGTCATCACACAAATTAGCCATCGAAACCGGCAGATACACAAACATGTCTGTTAATAAACGAATCTGTCACTCCTGTAAAATGAACCAAACAGAAACAGAATACCATTTTTTACTTGTTTTCCCAATGTACAGGGAGCTTAGAATGAAAAACTTCAAACCTTATCTTTGTCACTGGCCCACGCTTAACAAATTTGAGTCGCTTCTAAAATCAATCTACGTTATATAATATCGCTAAATATATCTACTCTGCCGAGAAACTAAGAATGAATACTTGAAGCTACATTTATTTCATCGTGCATTTTACATTAGTACAATTTACACCATGCTGTTTTGAATTTATCTGTGTAATGAGTTGACTTGTTCACAATAGTTCTACGTAATATAATACCGCTAATTTACAATTATTTTATCGTACATTTAACACTAGTTAAATTTTCACCATGTTGTTTGAATTTATCATTGAAATGATAAGACCGGTTCATAATTCTTATAAAACTTCATTAATTTTTTATGATGCTCAACATTTGCTGGTTATATGATCTGGTAAATGTGTACTTCTCCATGTCAATATTATTTATTGTGCTTTGACATTGTATAATGTTTATCCAATACATTTTGGACTTTACTTGGTAAATAAAATAAATTAGTGCAAAGTTTGAATTTGCAATAACGGTATATGACAATGGACATAACCAATAAAGTCGTTGATTACAACTAATACCCGTTGAGGCCTTCGTTCAATAAGGCATAAATAGTGAAAACACACCATGTTACTTATATTGGCCACCAGAATAACAATGTTACTAACTTCACAAAATGTCAAGTGAAGGTGTCGACTTTTGTTTATTTAATTATAGATAAATATAAAATACAAGTGATATATATTATTATCTATATGTATATTTTTGCGCAATATATTTAAATATTATGCACTATACACTCATTGAGTATTCTATTGCTAATGACTTAAGCGCATGACTAAAGCAAAAACAATTTTTTTTTTTTTTATAAACAATTTTGTACATAATAATTCTCCACCATATGTGGTACCATCTCCTGCAATTATCACATATATTTCTTCATATGCATCGAGCACTTCTAGTACATCAATGTATCTGTATCCATCACATTTGATAAAGAAGAAGATAGATAAAATGATTTAAAATAAGTCACATACATGTTAAAGTTTACTACACATAAACAGACCTAAACATTTCAGCCAAAGTAATGTCACAAGTCACATTAAACACGCTTGTGTAATAATCCACAAGAACGACAAACTATACAAAAACACTAAATTGTATTGCAAATGGTTTAACGGTTTTGTGACCGGTTTTGGATTTGTGTAGCAGATTTGACTTGGCTAGAGACCGGTTTATCACGTGACCGTTTTGACTTCATTCATTCATTATCAGCCCACGTCAAACTGATATCTCGTTACATTACAGACCAGACTGACACATATCTGTAGCGGAGATATTAAACCCCTATCTACTTTTATTGATAAACAATGGCTATCTGTGGCTATCTGTGGTCTGGGTTACCTGCCATTGACTATTCGTTAACTCAGCGAACACTATTATCAGACGAAAGAGGATCAAGGTTTAAGTGCGTGTCGTTTTGTAAAGAATAATAATTGATCTTGTACATGCTTGTTTAGAAGGATAATTTACAGCCAAGGTATTTATTGCAACCCAGTGTTTTTTTTACCTTAAGGGGAAAGGTGGCGGGGTCCTTCAGATGGGGAAATTTTTGTTTTTCAAAAAGAATAATTAGATGTTTATATTCTACTTTGTAATTAAACATTAATCAGTGCTTTACTACAAATGATAACTTAGATTATCCACTTACATGGTTTGATGAAAATTTGCCGGGAGTGTTTACGAAAATGCCTCTTCTTAGTTGATTTTTGTCCGTTATTGGTCAATTTTTTTTCAAAAGAAAGATTACATTCTAAGGAGGATTTTTAGGCAAATATAGGGAAAAAATCTCTACTTTTTTAGCAGGAAAATGGGGCCGAAATTCGGCTTCCAAATTGGCCCTAAAAATACTCCTGCAACCTAACAGTACTTGCTTTAAATAACTTGAAGTATATGCATGAACTGCGCATTGCGAAACCGAAAGTTGAATACTGTGTTTCTTTTTCTGTTATATCAGTTTTCTTTAACATCTTACCCGCTAATGACTTACTAAGAATGAACAATTTAAGAGTTGTATTTTTAGGAAGCTGAAGTTAGGCAGAAAACAGCAAAACACTTCAGATTGTCTTAAATGTAATTTTTACCTGCGTTCAATTTTGATTCTATGTTGTGAATTAAACTTATATAGTAGATTAATAGCGAGATATATTGAACAAGAATGTTATCTCATATTAAAATGATTTATGTTCAGCAATTGTCAGGATGTGGTAATTTATTTCCTTTTTCTGTCTTCAATCATACTTTAAAGGTGCCTACTCACTGATTGGCAAATTAACAGTTACAAAATGTTATGTCACCAATTCAAAACATTAAAGAATAGTCTAGTATGTAAAATAGCGATATAACACTCTTGATTCAGAAACATTTTGAAAATAACATGATTTTGCTGTTAAGTCAACAGAAATAAAAGTTTTAATTGTTATGTTTTAAACAAAAAACATCAAATGAATAAACGAAAGCGTTTTTCAAACTTCACAAGTCAATTAAAGTATTTGTATGCAACATATTTTCTTAAGATGGCGACAATTGTAGCAAAGTTATTTCAGAAACGCAGAGATATGGGATGCAACTATGTTTCAAACATGAAATAATTTTCTTATATGTGGCGTGTTAGCTCACCTGAGTACAAAGTGGTGAGCTATTCTGGTCAGTCACCGTCCATCGTCGCCCGTTGTCGTCGTCGTTGTCTTCGTCGGTCGTCGTAAACAATTTTACTTAA
Source organism: Congeria kusceri (assembly GCA_027627225.1). Taxonomy (NCBI): domain Eukaryota; kingdom Metazoa; phylum Mollusca; class Bivalvia; order Myida; family Dreissenidae; genus Congeria; species Congeria kusceri. Next base: position 45,674,905 of record CM051034.1, on the reverse strand, counting down.
ATAACTTATTCTCTGATACCGCTCAGCACATTTTAATCAAACTTGACAGGAATGTTCCAGGGCGGTCCTTTAACAAATTTCTATAATTCATTTCAATATATGAACAACAATGGTTGCCATGGGGAACAAAAAGCTTAGACAAGAGCTTTCAGAGGACAGCGCGCTCGACTATTCTATGTATTTCAGTTGGTACATATTTTTGGAAGAGCAAGGGGCATAAATTTGATGAATACATAGCTTAGTTATAACTATAACTTCACCAAATTATTCCAAATTTCAACCGTATGAAGTTAATTACGTATGTTGTTATAAAAGTTTTAACTACAAAAAACTTTAACCATAAAATCTATGTGAAAAGGGGCATAACTCTGGCAAAATTCAAAACGCAATTATAGAAAGGATGGTCCTTATACTGGAGTTGATGCAAAATTATGTTCCTATGTTAAAGTGAATAACTTATGTAGTTCTGAAGTTACACAACTTTTGAATAACAAAAAAGTGTATGTGAAAAAGGGGCATTACTCTGACAAAATACAAAACAGAGTTATAGGGAATGATGCCCCTGACACTGGAGTTCATGACAAAGGTACATTTCAAGTTGTAAGTGAACAACTTTTGTAATTCTGCAGTAACAAAACCTTTAAATATAAACTTTTACCATAACATATGTGTAAAAAGGGGCATAATTCGTCAAAATACAAAAAAGAGTTATAGGGAATGTTGCCCCTGATATTGGAGTTGATGACAAAAATATTTAATTTGTTTAAGGGAATAACGTATGTAGTTCTGAAGCTACAAAACTGTTGAATATAAATTTAAACCAGAAAATCTATGTGAAAAAGTGGCATAACTCTGTCAAAATACAAACAGAGTTATAGGCAATGTTGCCCTGATATTGAAGTTGATGACAAATGTATATTGAATTTTCAAACGAATAACTTATGTAGTTCTGATGTTACAAAACTGTTGAATATAAACTTTAACCAGAATTTTTTTATGAAAAAGGGGCATTACTCTGTCAAAATACAAAACAGAGTTATGGATAATGTTGCCCCTGATATTGGACTTGATGAAAAAGGTATATTGAATGTTCAAGCGAATAACTCATGCAGTTCTGAAGTTACAAAACTGTTGAATATAAACTTTAACCAGAGAATCTGTGTGAAAAAGGGGCATAATTCTGTCAAATTTCAAAACAGAGTTATAGGAAATGTTTTAACTGACATTGGAGTTGATGACAAAGGTATGAACTTATTTTCAAGTGAATAACTTATGTAGTTCTGAAGTTACAAAACTGTTGAATATAAACTTAAACCAGATAATCTATGTGAAAAAGGTGAATAATTTTGTCAAAATACAAAATACAATAAAGTTGATGACAAAGGTATACTCTAAGTTTCAAGTGAATAACTTATGTTGTTTTGAAGTAAGAAGACTTTTCAATACAAACTTTAATCAAATTCAGACTCGGACGCCGACACCGACGACGACACCGGGGGTAGTAGAAAAGCTCATCTATTCTTGACATATTGTTCGAATAGTACAGCTAAAAACTGGAAAACTTAAAAAAATATATTCTTGTATAAAACCGCGGCTGGATATCAAAATAATTTCAAAGATATCTTCCTTGGGTGACCCTTAACTAAATTTCTTTAAACTATTTTTATTCGTTAAAAACATTGCCGCCAGGGTAAGAGATAGTTTTCCTTATATGGCTATATTAAACATTTTGAAAAGCTTTGAATGTCTTTATTGAAAACCCTCTTGCCCGAAATAGCTGGCTGGATTTTGAAACAAATTTTATCTAAATGTTCTTTGCGTAACCCTCTACCAAAAATTTATTCAAATCATTTTAATTCGTTAAATAATCATTGCCGCCAGGGGGCGGGGCAGTTTTTTCTTATAAGGTGATATTAAAACCTTTTAAAGATATTCGTGTCCAAAACCACTGGCTAGATTTAAAAACAATTTCACTAGAATGTTTCTTGGAGGCCCATATAGCAAATTTTTCACATTTTTTATTTGTTTAAAAACATGGTCTCCAGGGTGCGTTGCATTTTTTATGTGGCTTTATGGGAAGCTTTAAAACATTTCTTGTCAGAAACTGCTGACTGGATTGCAAAATAATTTCATAGAAATATTTCTTGGGTGACTTTCTACCAATTTTTTTTTATTTTTTAAAAAACGCGGCTTTCTGTGTGGAGGTGCATTAAACGTTAAGCATCATCATGTCGGAAACTAATAGCTTGACTTAGAAATAATTTACTAGTAATCTTCCTTTACTGATCCTCTACCAAATTCCTTCAACTCATTGTGTCGCCACCAGGCGGGGCAACTTTCTTTATATGTTTATATAGACCGTTTTGAAAAATATATGGCTATAAAGGCAACCTTGACAATCTTCTCGCCCGAACCCACCGTTTGGATTTCAAAATAACTTCACAGAAATATGCATCGGTTGTCCATCTAGTTTAATTTCAAAGTAATTTCGCAGAAATGGTCTTTCGGTGACCCTATACCTACTTGCCTCAAATAATTTTGATTCGTTAAAGAACATGGCAGACAAGCGGCTTTATTGAAAACTTCTTGAAAGAAACCACTTGCTGGATTTCGAAATTCCGTAAGTTCATATTAAATTTCATTGGGTGACTATCTACCGAATCCCTCAAATTGATATTTCGCTAAAGACATTGCTGTCAGTGGTCCATCATAAGCAAGTTTACTTAACACATTTAATAACACGCTTTTAAATTTGTACAGGCCATTTCGATTCATTAAACTTATGTGAGCGACACAGAGCCTGTTTAGCCCTCTTGTTAAGTATGATCTTGACCTTGGACCTGGTTATTGTGTGCATCAAATCCTTTTCTGACGGCGATCAATCTATCTTGGCATGACTGTACACAATATGGTCCGGTCACACATACATGCATTCATTCTTAACACTGAGTTTTGTAAGTGCGACCTTGACCTTCAAGTGACAAGCCTGGTTCCATGTACGCGACATACCATCGCGTGTTGGTGATCACGTTTTTCCAACTGATTTGTTAATTTCTAAATTAGCGATACTATAATTATCCGGACACACCGTATCACAATGCTTCATCACTTTGTGCAAATTTATAGTAGAATCCCTCACTGAAGCAAGAACCTATGGCATGGTTCTTACACGCGAAACACAATCTGATGATGGTGATTACGTCTGCCAATAATTCGAAAATTAGTTTTAGTGGTTTAATGGGATAGTTTCGCAGATTATGCATGTGAGAATTCTTTTTTCTAAAACTGACTTTTCCTGTTCTATGATACATGTATTGTTATTATTTTAAGGTTTGGAAAGTACGTTTCTTGTGCAAAGTTAAACGTTTGACGAATATACGTTATTTTTTCGAGACAAAATTGCTACCTGGTAGACATACCCTAGTAATGTTTACACAAACAATCATCATAAATATTAAACTAATTATGTTTTGCAAACAGCACTTCAGACAAAAGGTTTTGATAGATTCTTCAAATTTATGTTTTAAAATTCTATTTTAAGAGAAATAGTTTTCAAACCCCAAACTGTGCAACTGTCCCTTAAATATTTCTAATATTTCTACCATAAAATAACGTAAAGAATATCAGGTAGCTAAATGTCAGTCAGAAATTATCATAGTATATAATAAATGACAGGTGTCTGTCTTGTCGAGTTTTACCTAGCAGATTTAATCTGTGTTTGTTGTGTCGTTGAAGACTAAAATCTACAATCGTTCTGAAATTTAATAATATGGATAGATACGTTCATTAGACAGGTTATGGCAACGGCATCCGAGGTTTGCGGATTTTGCTTCGACGAACCCGTGTTTGGATTCTGCGAAAACTGCAGTGTGCGACTTGGTGAAAAATGTTTTGCATTACATTCAAAAGCGTCTGGTCACATCATATTTCAGTTGGATGGATCAAATAAATTAGCAAATAATCCAGAAATTCGAAAAAAGGACATTCACGAACAAAAATGTTCGCTCCATACCACAGAAAACCAAGCGCTTTATTGTGAAAAGCACGATGCGACTATTTGCGGGCGTTGTATTCGTTTAAACCACATGTCATGTAAAGATTCAATAGTGGATCTTCATGATATCATTTTTGATGAACATCGGACAAACGAACGACTTACGACACTAAGGGACTTAGAAGAGGAAATATGTACGATAGAAAAGCGTGTCGAAGAAAACGTGAAATTAAACGATGAATGCAAAGACGCATATATACATGCTATTGAAACGTACAACACGGAACTAAAAGCTAGACTTGACCAGCTAGTAACAAAGGCGAAACATGCAGGTCAGAGTAAGCATAGTCTGAATGCCGACAATCTAAAGACAGTAGACAAAAAATGCAAGGAAACAAAACGGCGGATTCAAGAACGGAAACATCTTGTACAAGACGTGTCAGAGAAAAAACATCAACGACAGTTGTATGTCATTTCGAAAAGACTGGAAAAGGAACTACAGGACATAAATGCTATTATTAGACAATGTTCATTGGAAAACCATATTGTAAAATTTAGCTTTGAAAAGAATTCCGAACCACAAACTTTTCTGCAAACCACAATTCAAGAGATTGGCACGCTTCAAGAGGTATGCGAAGGAAGCGATGAGTTGATTGAAGTGATACCCGACAAGCAGGTAAAATATTATAAATGATATGTTAACTATTATGTTTATTTTCTTTAACAGAGTTTCAACACAATAGTGACTTATTACAAGCTAAATTCCACTCCTCTAAATGCATACTTTGCCAGAGATAACTACTAATCTATGTCGTATCAAACAAAGGATTTGACTGAAGTCATCGGCCAAGTGTCTGGTTTATTGCCAAATTGTTTTCCCTTTAATCTCTGGACCAGTAAAGTGAGTACATATTCCAGCAAATGGAATATTTAAGTAATTTTCCGATTCAACCGAATATAATGATAATATAGTTAAATAATTATAGTAAAAAGTAAATTCAGTTGTATTTGTTTTGACAAGTGAAACAACACAGCTATAGCAAGTTAAACAAATATATATGAACATTGTTTTTTTGACTGACGTGGGTACCAGATCTCGGACGAAATTAATCCGTTAATGCACGTTTAATTTATCGATACAATTCCACTATATTAAGTTCTTAGTGAAAGACCCATTTCAACAACTATATAACGTTTACATAATATATAGCTTGTACACGTCGTTGTACATGCATGTATGGACGTTTTTTTTTATAATTATAACCATGTGTTTTCCGGTGAGCATTTCAGTTTAATGCTTAATTCAGAATTATTTCCAAGTTTGACAGCCTATTTAAATTATTGACCTAAATAATTAATTGTGGGACGTCAACTGGAAATGACTTTCATCTAAACATTCCACAGTTTGTAAATGAACAAAACAGTACTGGGACATGCTATTGAATCTGTACCGGGACTGTATTGCAACAAGCATTTCCAGTGCATTTTGTCTTAAAAGGACAATGTATACGAAACGTGTTTCAAGGTGGTAATGTCTTAAACAAAGTGAAATTAAGATATTAATAACGGCATAAAATAACGGTTAAAGATAGGTGTGTATAATGGTAATTGTGTTTTCGCATTCTTAGATAAAATAATGTCTTGTTAGACATTCTAGTAAATAAATAAGTAAACATTTTAAGTGCTGTTTGTTTGGTTTAGTTAATGCATTTAAGGAAACAACACTAGTGATATTTGAACAGTAAATTGCATTGCCTGAAACTGATTCCTAAAGTGACATTTACGACAGGACGAAACGATTTAATACAATTTGTTTTTGTCATCGGCATTTGAAATACGTATGTAAGGATAAAAAAACACAACACACACATCATATGTCTTCAGATATACAGTATTTTACTAAACAAAGGTCAATTTTGAAACGATATTTGGTTCTAAATTGATTCATTGTTTATTATATAACTGCAATGCTTATTTCAGTTAAAACTGGATAAGGTGGAGTATAAAAACGTAAGTTAACCTATCATTTGTAATGATTTTCATCTTAACATTTCATCTTAATATTTCACAGTTTGTAAAGAAACAAAAACAGAACTGGGACATGCTATTGAAACTGTACTGTGACTGTATTACAACAAGCATTTCGCGAATATTGGGTCCTAAAGGGCAATGTCAACGAAAAGTGTTTCAAAGGGGTAATTTCTTTAAAAAAGTGAAATATACATACTAATATGGCTTATAATAACGGTCAAAATTAGGTATGTATAATGGTAAATGTGTTTTCGCATTCTTAGATAAAATAATGTCTCGTTGGACATTCTATTAAATAACTCACATATTGAGTGCTTATTTGTTATAGTCGATTCATTTAAGGAAACAACATTAGCGATATTTGAATAGTAAACTGCTTTGTCTGAAATTAATTCCTAAAGGAATATTTACGACTGGGCGAAATGATTGTGTACAATTGTTTTTATCATTAACATTCGAAATACGTATGCAAGGATAAAAACCCCACAAAACACACATCATATGTCTTTAGATATACATTATTTAACTAAACATATGTCAATTTTAAAACGATATTTGGTTCTAAATTGCTTCATTGATTATTATATCACTGCAATGCTTATTTCAGGTAATGCGGGAGTACGACACTGAATACGTAAATAAACCTAATATTTGTTTTCACTTTCATCTAAACATTCCACAGTTTGTAAATGAACAAAACAGTACTGGGACATGCTATTGAATCTGTACCGGGACTGTATTACAACAAGCATTTCGAGTGTATTTTGTCTTAAAAGGACAATGTATACGAAACGTGTTTCAAGGTGGTAATGTCTTAAACAAAGTGAAATTAAGATATTAATAACGGCATATAATAACGGTTAAAGATAGGTGTGTATAATGGTAATTGTGTTTTCGCATTCTTAGATAAAATAATGTCTTGTTAGACATTCTAGTAAATAAATAAGTAAACATTTTAAGTGCTGTTTGTTTGGTTTAGTTAATGCATTTAAGGAAACAACACTAGTGATATTTGAACAGTAAATTGCATTGCCTGAAACTGATTCCTAAAGTGACATTTACGACAGGACGAAACGATTTAATACAATTTGTTTCTGTCATCGGCATTTGAAATACGTATGTAAGGATAAAAAAACACAACACACACATCATATGTCTTCAGATATACAGTATTTTACTAAACAAAGGTCAATTTTGAAACGATATTTGGTTCTAAATTGATTCATTGTTTATTATATAACTGCAATGCTTATTTCAGTTAAAACTGGATAAGGTGGAGTATAAAAACGTAAGTTAACCTATCATTTGTAATGATTTTCATCTTAACATTTCATCTTAATATTTCACAGTTTGTAAAGAAACAAAAACAGAACTGGGACATGCTATTGAAACTGTACTGTGACTGTATTACAACAAGCATTTCGCGAATATTGGGTCCTAAAGGGCAATGTCAACGAAAAGTGTTTCAAAGGGGTAATTTCTTTAAAAAAGTGCATTTTGTCGCCTCATATTTATTGTGTTACATATAAATAATATTATTTAACTGCCCATGGATTATATATTAATATTTATATATTTTTTAAGAATAATTTAAAGATAATTTTCAATTTGAATAATGTATGCCATTATAAGGACTCCTGAATGCATAAATTATGTTTCCATAATTATCTATAGTATATTTACCTTATTATATACCAATATTAATCTTTAAATTTCAGATGTTTTTACTGATGTTGTCCCATTGGTGCCCTTTTTGTACACACAGTCTCAATTTAAACTGTAATTCTATGTTAATATTAACTTTTAACTAAATTGCTTTCGTTTCAGAATGTTCCATGGTAAGATCATTTTATGAATTAAACGCATGTCGTTGGATTTCTGTAAACCAGGATAAATACATAATATATACAATTGAGTTGTTTAAATAAATGACGTTATTTTATTTAAAAAATACTTTAACAATATTATTTGTTTGAAAATGTCGTATACTAGAAAATATGTTATTGAGATGTTCTTTTTTATTTTAAAAAGTTAAACGGATTGCATAAAAAAATCGGACTTGAAATACGCATAGTGTTGACGAAATTCGAGTCGAAATGTCTAACATCTGTCTGTGCAGATTGCCTGTTTACCCTTTGAATCAATTTCTGTATGCAAATCATTGCGAATACATCTTTAGCATTCTTTGCTTGTTTCATGTATGTCAGTTTTTATTGTAAATCAATACAAGTGGTTGTACAAATGACATTCGGACTGAAGCTAGTTACAATGTTCTCGACTTTCCGAATCAGGCATATGTATTTATTTTCGTCGTTTATGATCGTGTTTGATGTTATAATCTTTGAAATTGAAAATAGAGTAGTATTTATTACTAACTTGTGTTTCGGGCTTTCCATGATAAATGATACAGTCTGTCACACATATCGGTGTGCGGTGGTCATGTGATCAATACATGAAATCAATATTGTGGATATTAAAATTATATTTTAAGACTATTTTAAGGGATTCAATCTGTGTGTTGTTTTGTTACAATGGAAAGTTGTGATGAGGAATGTAGTGGTGTAAACGGTGATAAAGGTGATTTTGCCGTTTGTGAGGATATACAGTTGAAAGACCGATTTGTGATTTCGAACAGGAGAAACTGGCGGGGAAAATGGCGGGAACTGGAAAACAGTGACAAAGAAACGAAAGAAGGCAAGTAGTAGTAGTAGTGAGAGTTTTGCTAGTTTGTCTACAGATGAAAAGTTGAATTGCATATTCGCTCAAATAAACAGAAACTTTGAAAAGATAAATGATGTAGAAGATGAACAGCATGCGTGTAGGAGAGACGTTCAAAATGTAAATAAATACTGTAAAGAACTTGAAAATAGAATTAGTGAAATGGAAGAAATATGTGAGAGACAGGTGCGGATGTCCAAATTGTTGGGCTATAAATCAATAGATATTGAGGCCAGAAGTATGCGGAATAACCTGATCTTCTATGGTATTACAGAGAGGCTTGCAAATAACACTAGCGATAAACATTTAGTGCTTCGTTTTTTACAAAACGAACTAGACATTGATACTGAGGAAATATGCATAGAACGGGCGCATAGATTAGGGCGAGTTTCACCACAAGCATACAGAGATGGTATTGACCAGAAAAGACCGTTAATCGCTAGATTCAAAGACTACTGTGATACAGAAATGATAATGATAAAGGTGTATCTCCTTAAGAACACTAGATTTGGCATCGACAGACAATATCCAAAGGAAATCTCGAATGCAAGATCGACGCTGTACAAGTCTGCGGAGGCGGTTGATGCCAGGTCGAAAAGAAGAAATGTGCAGTTGCGTTACCCGGCCAGATTGTGTATCGATGGAAGGTGTGTGAAAGATATGTTTCCGGACTGGTTTCAGGTGTTAGGCACAAATAGACTTAATGGAATACACACGTCGGTACCAAAGAAAGCTGAGGATGGTGCTGCCACGACTTCGAGATTATATTCAGCCGAAACAGACATAGACAAGGTCGAAAACAATGTGTTTACTGAGGACAGTGGCGATGAGTCAACATCACAAAGTAGACACGCCCACTCAAGACTGAACAATCCGGAAACTGGGTCAAATACATGTGACAAAAGAGAAATTGTAGACACGAGAAAGTCAGAAGATATCAACTTACCGGAGAGTGTGTTGCAATTCACATCTTGCCTTGAAATTTCACCTAAAATTAACACAGTGACACTTCCAACAACAAGAATTCCAACGAACGATTACACTAAACACACGACGTCTACTGGATCTATCACAACGGGGAAAACCACCACGAGGAACACGAGGAGCAGCACACCAAGCGTGAAAACCAACGATTCCAGTGATAAACAATGCGTAAACCGTGAAAAAAATAGCATGGGACGAAATAAACTTTCTGTGGGATCCCAGAAAACAAAATCGAGTAATTATACGGGGAATGTTAAACGAGACAGAGCGAACGAAACCGGAGTGGCGTCGACCAATCAAAAACCGGCAACGAAGAGTCAGTAGGACAGCGGTGAGGTCAATAATGAGATCAAGGTGTGTTTATTAAATGTGCAAGGACTTGTTGGTAAACAATATAATAAATTGGACACTATTGAAATGCAATCATTATTTAAAAGGTATGATATTTTACTGTTCACTGAGACATGGTCTAATGATGCGTTTAATTATAACGTTGAAAATTTTACTGCATATATTTTACACAGAAAAGTTATACTGAAAAGTGCAAAAAGATATAGTGGTGGAATTATAACATATATACATAATAGGCTTAAAAATTATGTTCAATTTGTTAAAAGTACACACGATTGTATGCAATGGATAAAGATTGATGGCAAATTGTTTGATTTAAAGAATGATGTATTTTTGTGCTTAGTGTATAATGCACCAAAAGGCAGTGGAAGACAGTACCTTGTAGATAACAGTGTTTTTGAATTAATAACAGATGATATTCTTTACTTCAATAATGTCTATAGTGAGTCATGTGAATTCTTTATATGTGGTGATTTTAATGCCCGAGTAGGTGATAGGCCAGATTTTGTTTCGTATGACAATGTACATGATGTTGTGGAAAATATGTTACCAGATGATTATGTTCAGGATAGTTGCCTACCAAGATGTAATTTGGATAAGACTGTTAATGAAAATGGGAAGTTTTTATTGGATTTCTGTAAAATGACAGGTCTAAGAATATTGAATGGTAGATTAGGTGCGGATAGTAATATTGGTAAGCACACGTTTGTAAGTTCACAGGGTTGTAGCACTATAGATCTTGTACTTAGCAAAAGTAATATGTTTCCTTATGTCCAAACTTTTGAAATATTAGATCCTAATATTTTATCTGATCATTGTATAGTTAGTCTTAGCCTTAAATGTACAACTATAACTGGTATAAATGTTTGTGAAGATCACACACAGTTAAATGATGAATATTATTTTGAAAATGATGTCAATAAATTACCATACATCTATAAATGGGATAATGACAAAAAAAATGAATATATTGATGCATTAAACTGTGACAACATAAAAAATACATTTGAAACACTTTGTGTTAATATTGTCGAGACTGGAAATATTAATGAATTGGACACTTATTTAAGCACTTTTTGTGATATTATTAAAAATGTTAGCTCACCATTATTCAAAAAGAGTTGTGTGGATAATGCATGTTTTATCAATAAAGATGCTGTTTACATGGATGCTGAATGTAAAAATTTAAGACAAAGTTATTATAAAAACATGAATATGTACAGAAATTTTCCTTCAAATGAAAATAGAGAAAATATGGTAAAAGCTAGAAGTTGTTATAAAAGCACTATTAGAAAAAAGAAATATGTTTATGATAAAAATCAATCACAAAGACTAGAAAATGCCAGGCTAAATAATGCAAAATTATATTGGAAATTGTTAAAGAATACTAGTGTAAAACATGATAAGCAAAACATAACAAGTAAGGAGTTTTTAAACTACTTTAAATCAATAAATGACCCAAATTCTACATTTTACCAGCCTGATGAAGATATTTTGTACTTTCAGGAAAGATATTTAAATGGGGAACTGAATATTATGTTTAATGAGTTAAATATACCATTTACTGACCAGGAAATTTTTAATGCATGTAAACAAATACACAATGGTAAATCTGCTGGACCTGATTACCTAATTAATGAGTTTTTTAAATTTGGTATTTATAGTAATAGCTTCTTAAAAGTTGTGTGTACCTTGTTTAATAAACTGTTTGAGTGTGGATATTTCCCAGAAATTTGGTGTGAGGGTTTTATTGTGCCTTTACATAAAAAGGGTAATAAGGATGATGTAAATAACTACAGGGGGATAACATTATTAAGTACTTTTGGAAAATTGTTTACCAAAGTAATTAATAATAGGTTGAACAGTTGGGCTGAAAAGTATCATGTGTATATAGAGGCACAAGCAGGATTTAGGCAAAATATGGGAACTATTGATAATATATTTGTATTACATGGTATCATTAATCATATTTTAAATGAAAAAAAGAGATTGTATGCTGTATTTATTGACTTTACTAAAGCATTCGATTATTTGGTAAGAGATATCATTTGGTACAAATTGTTGAAGCTAGGCGTTCGAGGAAATATTATTAATGTTATTAAGTCAATGTATACAAATGTTAAATCAAGAATTAAATTGGGTAATACAATAAGTAATGAAGAATTCTCTTGTTTTTTAGGAGTTAGACAGGGTGAGTCTTTATCACCGCTATTATTTTCCTTTTATCTGAATGACTTAGAAGAACATTATATGTTAAATGGCTTTAATGGTATTGATATTGGTATGTTGAAATTGTTTTTGCTTTTATATGCAGATGATATTGTAATTATGTGTGAATCTGAAGAAGAATTGCAGAAAGGCTTATGTTTGTTAGAAGAATACTGTGAAAGATGGAAACTATGTGTAAACTCAGCTAAAACCAAAGTCATGATATTCAAAAAAGGGGGTCAGTTAAGGAGTAATATTAAGTTTTTATATAAAGGCCAGGAATTAGAAATTGTTAAAACCTTTTCATATTTGGGAATAGTTTTTACTACAGGTGGATCATTTGCAAGTACTTTCGACACACTTGCAGGTCAAGCTTCAAAAGCTGTTTTTAAATTAAATTCATACTTAATTAACTTCCCTTTAATCTCTATACAAAACAAGCTACAATTATTTGATCAGCTCGTTTTACCTATTTTAAACTATGGATCAGAGGTCTGGGGCTTAAATGAGTCTATGACATTAGAGAGGGTTCAATTAAATTTTTGTAAAAGGTTATTAGGTGTGAAAATCCAAACCCAAAATAATTTTGTATATGGAGAACTTGGTAGAACATCCTTGATAGCCAAAAGAGTTGTTAATGTTATAAGATATTGGTTAAAAATTATTAAGTTAGAGGAGCACAAATACGTTAAGTGTATGTATTTACATATGTATAGCACTTTAATGAGTAGACCAAATACCCACTCATGGGCAAAATCTGTATGTAATCTTTTACAATCTTTAGGTTTACATTATTCATGGATTAACCAAGGTGTAGGTGATGAAAAGTGTTTCTTATGTTTAGTTAAATCTAGAATAACTGATGCTTTTATACAAAACTGGATGACAGAACTAAATAATTCATCAAGAGCAAAAAATTACAATATGTTTTGTAAATTTGAATTTCAACCTTACTTAAAACATGTCAGTATTAATAAATTTAGATATAATCTTTGTAAATTAAGAGTTTCTTCCCACAGGCTAGAAGTGGAATCAGGTAGATGGCATAAACCTGAACCAATACCTTTCCAAGAAAGAAAATGTCAGCATTGTAATGTTATTGAAGATGAGTTTCATTTTATACTAGAATGTTCACTATATACTGATATTAGAAAATTGTATATCAAACAGTATTACTGGAAAAGACCTAATGTACCAAAATATATAGAATTAATGCAGTCTGACAATGCAATTGTTAACAGAAACCTAGCTATGTATGTTCATAAAGCATTTACTGAAAGAAATGTGTATAAATATTAGTACGATTAACATTTCTTGCTTTGCACACTTGACTTCTCGCTTTACCTAATGCACTGTATTTTGATTTATTATATAATATTATATTATATATTACTTATTATAATATTGATAGTATTATTATTGTGAAATGTATTATAACAGCTAGTAATTTACTTATAATTAATTGTATTATACAGATGACCACCGTGTATGTATTTATTTACTTTTGTATATCATGTATACTCACGGACTGTATGTCTATTGTATATTGAATAAACCATATCCGACTTAATACTAATATATTACGATTATTTTCATATTGTCACCTCAGCTTCTGAAAAATACAATAGTGTGCATTATGTTTTTATTATTCCAGGATTCCAAAAAACAAGATTTTATTAGAAATGAACGAATGATTAACGGTATTAGAAGACCAGTGTTCTTAGTTGTTTGTCTTTTGTTTAAACATATAATATACACATTATTGAAACCATTGCTCGATCAGTGTCCAAACTGGTTATACCAACTCGCATACATATGAAAATTGTTCTGAGTGAATACACACATATGTGCTGGCTTGCAAGAAATTTGATGTATGAACCAAACATAAAACAAGAACGTGTATGGCGTTCCATGTTTTGCGCTAGACAAGCAATGCGTTGTTTTATATGGACAGACGATGTACATAAAATCCTAACATTTACGCTGACAACGTTTTACCGCGCATTCGGGTGTGACGAAATAACAACTAGAACGTTCCTAATCATGTCAACCAGATCCACGTCAAATACAATGTTCCATACATGTGTGGGTATGCAATTAGAACAATGACTGAAAGAGACGAGCGCCATCTGGTTGGAATAAGACGATAATTGTCATGACAATAAAGACAATTATCTTGCAATACACAAGACAATACTCTTAGAATATAGACAGAACTACTCTTGCAAAAGACAGGATAATGCTCTTGAAATAGACAAGACAATCCTCTTGGACTTTAAGGTGCAATGCTCTTGACATACACACGATTGTGCTCTTGGAATACACAAGACAATATTCTTGAAGTACACAAGACAGTGTTCTTGGAATACATAAGACAATGTTCTTGGGTGAAACACGACAATGTTCTTGGAAAACACAAGACAATGCTGTTGGAATTCACAAGACAATGTTAGGAGAATATCGAAAATATTGTTATTGGTTGGAATACACAATAAAGCCTGCCACAACGAACGCTTCGACGATCTAGCGCATGTATAAGCAGGCAAAGCTTTAGGTTATTCTTTATCAATATGTGTATTGAATACGTACATTCATAATATATAAACAGGCACAATATATAAACAGGCACTGATTGTACGAATAAATAACAAAATAATTCATCTTTGATATGTCGTTTCTTCGTAGATGCGAACTTTCGAGTTTTTAGAATTAATAAATTTATTCATTTGTTACATGAATGTTTATTTGATACTTGAACATGTTTCCATGTATTATATTGTTATGTATTAATAATCATACCCGTTTTCACTGTCTGCAGTGCTTGAAAAAGAGTTTTTGAATTAAAATGTTACATTTAATGCATAAATGAAAAATTAATTTATGATGGTATTTATCTTTATTATCTGTCTGGTCAATTAATTATATATGTCAATAATAATTTGCTCCCATTCAAATATTTAAACACATGCATATTTTCATATTTATTATTTTGTACAAATCAAAACTATAAAACTTATTTGTTTTCATTAAACATAGTTATGTATCAACCATGATAGTAAACACTCAGTTATTAGTAATCTTGAACAATAAAACGTATAAACAGTTTCATATTTACACGTATTACTTGTATTACGAAACAAGATGAATTGAACACGATGTTGTTGTATGTGTACATTAATATATTAATGTTTGACTGTAAACACTCATGTGTTCGTGTTCTTTGTATTGTATGTATCATATTTTAATCTCCGATGTATGTAAGTATCATAAACGTACGAATGCACTCTATTATCAAGTGGTTAATTTCTTATTGTATGAACTCGTTTGACAATCTTTTATTTTTAGGTCATGTATTTCACTGTATATTTTTTATTGTTTTGCTTTCAATAGTTGAATTGCAACTTAGGTACTTTTGCCTATATGCTGTACTTGTTTTAGTGCTATGTATATGTATGTATATTTGAATAGTGTATATAATGTTAACATAAATTATTACGACATTTAAAAAAACTAAATTCATAAAGAACTATACTATTGTTGAAAACAAGTATAAAAACATATTTAACGCTGAAAAAAAAATGCAATGGTTTTTGTTCGAAGATATGTTTTTACAAATGAATACATATGTTCAGGACTATATGATGTGGACAAACATATAATAAAACATTGAGGAATTTGACAACAAGCTGCAATATACAATCCAAGTATTTATATTGGTTTGAAATAAATAATCCGTAAATATCTTAATTAATAAAATTAACCAATGCAATAACATAACTGTACGTATATATGTATGTATATTTGAATAGTGTATATATGTTAACATAAATTATTACGACATTTAAAAAAACTAAATTCATAAAGAACTATACTATTGTTGAAAACAAGTATAAAAACATATTTAACGCTGAAAAAAAATGAAATGGTTTTTGTTCGAAGATATGTTTTTACAAATGAATACATATGTTCAGGACTATATGATGTGGACAAACATATAATAAAACATTGAGGAATTTGACAACAAGCTGCAATATACAATCCAAGTATTTATATTGGTTTGAAATAAATAATCCGTAAATACCTTAATTAATACAATTAACCAATGCAATAACATAACTATACGTATATATGTAAAATTTGGACACTACGTAAGAAATATGGGTGTCCATTATATTATCAAGTTAAGGCAATCAAAGCCTTCCCTTTTCGTATGTAAAATTACAATCATCACATGTTATTAACTGTATTCTTCTTTTCTAGGTCAAAGGCTTACCAGACTGCAAAAATATAACGCCAAGTAGTATTCGTCATTATAAACGAGTTTGATGAAGGGAGGCTTTAAATAGTAGACGCAAATGCAACTATAACAAGTTTAAAAATATTATGGTTACAGAAAGTTATTCAAGGGCGGAACAAATAGACGGTTTTGGCAATGATATTAATTGTTTTAATAATTTATTAATACAGGTAGTTTATATGCATTATTTGCTAAATAAGAATAACCATCATTTTTTTGGATTTGATTGATGTTTTAAATATTTACGAGTATTCAGAATTTGTTAAATGTATAATAATTGATTCTAAGGTGAAAGCTATTAAATATGCCTCTGTTTTATAAGAACTGTTTACTGATAAGCAATGCATACTTGTTTGGAAGTACTTGTATGACAATGGCTGTTAGTATGTTAAAAATATTATTTTGGACAATGACGAATTCTTGTCATTGCAAGAGCTACAAAAAACTTAACAGATCAATATTGTCTTACACTATACCGTTTTTCAAAACAGATTAACCAAGAACATAGTCTCATTGCAAAATGTACAATTAGCACACTATCAAGTATAAGTGTACAATTTTTAGTCAACTAGATAAACATCAGATAATTCGTGCAACAGAATAATACATAATATGCTAAAATGTAACGCAGAAATCCCACATGCCATCACAAATGGAATGAGTATTTTGAAAATGATACCATTCAATTGAAAATTTTCCATTGAAAAGTGTTTAAAATAGATAATGATACAGATTACGGGACTTTAGACTGAAAGCGATTCCCGACAGGCGGGAATTTGACACGCCGCATGATTCCGGGTTCCAGGAAATAGACTTTGCCTTTGGCCGCATTTTAGATCATGGTTATATTGGCCGCCGGGTCATTTGATACACCAAACATCTTCCCTTGTGGGAATTCAACAAATATCTGTACCTTAGGATGGGGAATTAGACCACCAAAAATATATTTAGTCAAATTCCCCTGGGTCAGCCCGCCGATACCCCCCTTCTTGGGAAAATATTGATAGGTGCATAATTCACTCCATTTTAAAATGGGATTATTTGGCATGTACTTTTTGCAAATTGTCAAAAGAATCGTGTAATTATTAATTTTGAGAATGAAACAGTCCAACCTCGAATTATGGATGATTCTGATAATTTTAAAATGCAAATACAACAATGGATACAAATTGAACAGTGTTATGGTTATTGATACAAAAGTAAATGATACGTTTTTATTATATTCATGGAAATTAAAAATACATTGTACATATTAACATTTAAAAGATAATAATTTATTCCAAATGTCTAGGCATAAAACCTAATCTTAGATTAGCTTAGAGTAGAAAGAGTTATACTTAGACTTATGAAAGAAGTATGAATCCAATCAACAGTACTAATGGATAGTTATACAACTTCTATGCAATTAGCAAGTAAACACCAAAAAAGTACTGCTTCGCATTTTTCACTATAAATAAAGCTGTATGTTTCTATGTATAGTTGAACTATTTTATTGTATAAACATACTTTCTAGCATATTATTGTGTGTATGATGTGACTTCTGAAATTAAAAATAAAGTAGAGTAAACTATATTTAGAGTATTGCAAAGCAAATATGCATACTCATACCGTTATACATTGCAGTAAGTAGCATAATTGATTATTTGATTGTACTTTTGTGAATGAATGCTATATAATAATAAACCTATGTAACAGGAAAAACATATAACGCTAATTAAGACCAAAATCAGTTCAATTAGCCTCTTATACACATCGGAATGCGCTCTTTATTGCAAGAGGTAGGATCATTTTGTTATGAAAATATAGTAATCCATGTGATTAAATTTAAATCAGATTGACACGAATATGGATCTTCATAATTCAAAACACATGTATCCTCCAGTTTTTTTTCTCGTGTCAATGAGTTTATGTTTTCAACGTGTGATACGTCCATGTGATTACAAAGCAGATATTCGTGCTTGAATGACAATGTCTGTCAAATAAATAAATGAAATTAATATGCGTAAAAGAAATAAACACAATCAATTTATAACCTTATTTTCCAACTTACACCAAGATGTTCTCCATCTCTCCTCATATCTGGCAAAGGTTACAGATATCTAATATGTTCGGTTTCCTTAAAGTGATATTACAAACACTGTTTTCAAAACAGAATAATCTGATAATTTTGATAAATCGAAACGTGTTCGAATGGCCACGTAAGGTCGGAAAGGAACTTGTAGCCAAATGTCCGGTAATCGGAACCTGAACAAAGGCCTTCGTGTGGCTTCAGATGTTGTTCCGATATTTTGTCAACTCCTAAATTGGAACTGTTAACGAATTTATGTTCAACCCTGGTCAATGACACTGCTTCACGAATACAAACAGATTTATATTTTAATCTTCAGGTAGGTTATATTAAACGAAACTGGTATAAACGAGCAGGACAGAGCGAATGTTAGAATAGTTACGTGAGGTCGAATAGGTACTTGTACCCGGATACTGTCCTGTAATTGAATTCTAAAAAACGCCTTTCACGTGGTTTCAGATCTTTTCCGATTGTTTTTCAGCTACTCCATTGCAACTCTTAAAGGATATTTCAAATCCTGTTAAAGGTGAGTATTTCACAAATACAAACACATACATACTCTAAACCAAAAGTAGATTATAGCAAACAAAACTGGTATACACGAGCAAGAAATATCGAATGTTAGAATAGTCACGTAAGATCGGACAATAACTTTTGACCGAATACTTTGTCCTGTAATTGAACTCTAAAAAACGACCATCGTGTGGTTTTTGATTTGTTTTTCCAACTTACTCCTGAATTGCAACTGCTTAATGATTTATGTCAATGCATGGAAAAGGTGTGTGATCAAATGTTAGAATGGTCTCGTAACGTCGGACAGGAACTTTTGTCCTGTAAATGAACTCTTGCGATTGACTGTCGTGTGGTTTCAGATTCTGTTCCGATAATGTTCAACTTTTCTTTTAAAAATCTTTAAAAAAGGTAAATGGCAATTCCTGAAAGTGTTTCACAAACATCACCACGTGGTAATGTGAAAAATAACTGTTTAAGTGTTATTATTGATGACTTACTTCTATCACAAGAAATCCATGCATGTACAAGCTTTAATAATGTTTTATCCTGTTTCTACCTGAAACATTGACCTTATAAAGGGGTGACCGTATAAATTTACCTATCTCCAGTGAACAGGAAGTGGCAAGGTTTATCCAGTTAGTAGTGTATTCCTAAGCGCTGAATAGCAACATCGTCCAGAATGACGTGGCAAAAAATGAAATACACATGTCTTCACCTGAGTTTTTCATCGAAACGTCGTGTTGTCTAGTTTTACAGAGATCCTATCTACCATAATGAATTGTTAATCCGCACACTTATGGCATAATCGATACAGGTGTAAACAATATATGCATTCCATTCCATTTGAAAACACTTGATGTAAACGGGTTATTCTTTCAAAATAGACTTTCTTCAATCAAAAACAAAGATACAATTTATTCATGAAAGAAAAAACCCTTTACATAAATTTTCATTCAAATGTTATTCAACCTGAACGAAGAGCAGATCATCATCTATAAATTACTAAACGCTTATCTTGGACACGATGTTCTCCACCCACAATCCAAGTACTTTCTAGAAAATTGAAATTCACATGGGATTAATCTCACCGATTCAATTCCAGGCATATTTTGCATACACTTTTTGATTTAAATGTTATTAACATAATCCATCCAAAACACAGAAACACTTACTATTGTATTCACATGGCCTTTTTTTTAATTAGAACACACTCGCGTCCTAGTTCGTACACTTTGTAAACTTCAAACTTAACTGAATGACGTTGGCGTGACGCAATTCAACTTCTCAAAAATCGATGTCTGGTTTATAATGGCTACTGTATACTAATTCTTGTTCGTGAATATTATTGGCGTCAGCAAATTAGATTATTTTTAAAATTTTAGAATGATTACCGGTAAGAAACAGAGGACTATTTTTTTGGAAAGTATGCATAAATGCTAGCGAGTTATAAGATTTTAGGCTCGTCATAAAATATAATAGTTATAAGCTAAACCTTTAATTAAACTACTTTTAAAATGCAATTGAGTAGAAAACAGGATAAATATAATACACGGTAGGTGCCGGGAAGGAGAAAATTTAAACGGTTCGGCCCGAGAACAAAAATGTCATTTTCTAATCCTCACCGGATAAACTTTTTCCATCCCACCAACCATGTATTATCTATATACTCCGAAAATAAACACAAATCCTTCAACAGTTGCAGTTAAAATTGAAAAGTATCGGAATAGGTGTATATTATAGTCCAAAATAGAGTATATATTCGTTAAGTTTGAAATTATTTATTTCTTTTTCAATGTTAAAGTGACCTGATTGATTTCTTTGAAGTGGATGGTTGCAAAAAATCTATTCAAACACAGTATACTTGTCGATTTGTCGCCCTATTGTTTCGGATTTGTCGTTATAATTACTTTCTTTAGTGCCGGTCCGGTGTGAAATTATTTTGCTTTTTAAAATACTAAATGTACAATCAAAGCTATTTTAAGCGTATTGCACGAACAAACGTACAAGTACATCGAATTCAATGATAGGATCTTAAGTTAAGCTGGTTGGATTCGGAGCAAACGAATGGTTAGTTTGTTATACATTTCAAATTATGTTTGTAGTGGAACAGTTTTGCATTGTTCTTATTTCTTATAATATTGTACTGTTTTAATTTATAAAATCAATATATACACTGATATTCATATCTTATACGTATTGCATCTAATTGCTGATAGGGTAGGGGCTCTAATAATGTTGTACAACGTGTAACCCGACTCGTTTGTTTGCCAAACATCCACTGAATATGAACTTATTTTTGAGTAATGTTATTGATGTGAAACTGTCAACGTATATTCCCATTTGTTTTTTTGAAAGCAATACAACACTATTAAGCAAACAACGACTGGGTATGACACTATTTGTTCACTTGTGGAGACGTCTGTGGTGGAAAGAATAGCACCAACCTCCTTCTTGAAGTGTCATTTACACGTATAGTGTAGCGGAATATAGTATTTCAAGAGACATTGGTTAATTAGTGTGAGGATAATTGGAGAGCGTGTCACTCATGAACTCTGCATGCCCCAGGGCGATGAGTCCAGTATTAATCTACGAATAGTTAAAACAATTGTCTTTAGAAATATATTTTTCTATTACTCAGATAAATTATTAATTGTGTTTTTTTTATATTCTGTATGTGTATTTTTATTCAAATACAGATTAAATTGAGTTACGATGGCGCTCTTATGTCGCCACGTGGCTCATATGACTACACATTAGATTTTCGGCATTCAATGACATAACGCCACATATTGTTTTTGTATGTGCGCAATGGACAAAATGCTTGCTACAGTAAAAGTTATAAAAAAACTTTAATAAAATATGAGGACATGTAGAACTGGTTGATATTATACGTGATTTGCTGTTTCAGTTAAAAATATTCAGAACAGTAGCAAAATAAAAACAATACCTAAAAACAACAACAACAAGAACAAAAATGGTACTCAAAGTTATTCTTAAGCCTAACAAGGCATTTATACTCAATTCTCCTGTATGTTATGCGCCGAATATTGCTACACAGCAGAGGAGATTATTGTTGGTGATGAACGGAAAACCTCATTTGCGCTAATTTGCTTATCAAATGCGCAACTTTCATATATCAAATGCACCCAAAAATATATAACATTTGCGTCCCAAATTATAGATATCTTTTGCGGCCTTTGATTTTTTTATTTATTCACGAGCCAAATGTGGTGTCAGTTTTTAAAACCACGTGCATTGTACATTTGATGAAAGTATTTTGCACAACATTTCAATGTCCCATCAATACAAACTATTGTAAAGATCAAAGACACTGAGGGTTGCTGGTACAGGATAATTGGACGATTCCCTTTTCAGCATCCTTAAAGATCAAATAGGACACTGTTGGACGATCTTTAGTAGACGCAGGCATCTCTTTGTGTCTGCGTCTGTATATAGCTAAAGCAGTTTTTGAGATCTTTCGATTGAAGATTTTTACTTGTTACCACACCCCCCCCCCCTTTGTGATTCTGAGCGTATCAACTTTGAAGGTCTAGATGCGATGGCCTCAACCGCCTTGCGTTTGACCGATGTTCTGAAATGTTGTCTCGCAATTTTGTTCTCATCAAAATAATGCGTATACTCCGTGTTGAACGATTCGTTATAAATTAAATTCCCTTTATGAAACATAGCGAATATTTAAATAGTTACTACTTATAGAACGTTCCAGTCAAGACTTCTCAAATAATCAAGAAGATAGCAGAATCACTCAAGTTTTACTTCTATAAACAATGAGTTTTTTATTTATACACAAGGAATTTAATACGACATCTGTTTCATTTGCAAATTGTTTAATCATTAGTGTACCAATTTAAAGTGTGTGTGTGTTTTTTTTTTCAAATAATATTTCCGATTAGATTTCGTTTATTGGCTGCTCGATTTTACACCAAGCTCATTAATTTTACACAACTTTTTGTTAAATGAGCTTCCGAAATCGGATATGCAAGGAACTAAGACCTAAACGTAAGTAGTTTCAAAGAAACATAAATGGATTTACTGAATACCGGTATATACGGTTAAACGAAGTCAGAATGTATGATTTAGTATTCTTTTAGATACAAACAATTTGAGGCGTGTCTTAGGAAAACCGGGCTTAATGCATATGCGTAAAGTGTCATTCCGGATTAGCCTGTGAAGTCAGTACAGGCCAACCCAGGACGGCACTTTATGGTATTTTCAGTTTCAAGAAAGTGTCTGCTAAACATAAACCAAGTGTAGGCGGCAAGTGTCCTGGATTAATCGGAAACGCCTCTTTGTGGTGTGCAGCCGTACACCACTGATAATACTTTGGTGTAGGCCAGTACACCAATCTTTAAATTAGTAGATGGTCGAAATGAAAATATTTTTAATTTTCACTAATGACCAAAAAGGAAGCATGACACAGTGAAATACATGTAGCGCACACAAAGTGCGCAGTGCAACATATTTGAAATGATCCGTTGTTATGACACTACTTGTTTGTTTGTTTTTAACTTGAGTCATAAAACCAGCAAGTATGTTATATATTACATGCTATTCAGGGAAATATATAATTTCATCAGTAAACAAAATCTGTTATTTTCATAGTTGGAACGGTGATAATAAAAAATAAATATTTTCACTTACATAAAACGACTATTTTTCTATATATAACATAGATCTACTAGAATTGTTTTACCTCCCTTGGGAAATGTATATACATAAACAGTTTATGCCTACATATGTTAACATATAACACATTAAATCATTCAGCACAATTGTAATTAAACGACAACGACGCACACAATATGACACTTCACTATTGGGTGAAACTTTTGGAATAATTTATGACGACATTTATTGACTTAATTCATGACGTAGCAATACACAACCTCGTGACGTTTAAGCGTTTCTCGCGCATGTTTTTTTATTCATTGTCCAAAAAGCATGAAATAAAAAAGAAAATTAGTTGATTTCGGTGATGATCGAATTGTATTTCACTCGTGGTCATAGAAAATTAAATTTTGTACTCAGGGATACGCCACTCGTGATCATATTTTTTGTTCTATAACTACTCGTGAAATAAAAATCGATCATTCACCGATATACAAATATTCTCTATTTCATCTTGCACTATGGGACACATGTTCAATGACCTTGCGCTGACAAAGATTTTGTCTTTCTCTGCGTAAAATACAGATCAAACGAAACAAATGTATTGCTCGCCGCCGCGGAGTCACAATTTACGATATGCATAATTTATGGGCGTATCTACGCGGAGTTACTCGGATGGGTATTTTATGTCCGCCACAAAATTGCACATAGTACGAGTGATTGTTTAATTCAACTAATTGCTCGCCGGCGCGGAGCCAGAACATACGATATGCGTATCTACGCGGAGTATCTCGGATGGGTACCTGATGCCCGCCACAAAAGTGCACATAGTCAGTACGAGCGAGTGTTCAAAAAAAGAGTCATGTTTGTTGGCGAACCGTTCTGATTAATACAAGATCTCTTTGACATGATTTTAAATAATCACTATGAGATTTCAAATATCACTATGTCAAAGTGAAAAATACGCCTTTCACGTCCCGGATCAGCCTGTGTACACAATATTTTCCATCTACAGGGACTTGATGTTTAAAAGAAACTTTTGTGAAGCGGGAAATACCATAACAGAGGAAAATGCCTGCCCGGATCAGCAGACTGCACAGGCTGATCCGGTTTGACACTTTACGCACTTGCGTTAAGCTCAGTGTTCCCACGACACGCCTTAAAATTGTATTTATTCGCCATGTGCAAAACTGCGAATACTGATTAAAATTGTGTACAGATATGTCCAGTGACAATATGTTGAATAAGTAGTCATTTTAATTGGTTTGCAAAAGCACAGTGATCAGATCGGCGAAATAGGGGAGGTCTGTACTCTGATCAAAGACGAGATATGTGAAGTAATATTAATGTATAATGTTTCTCTTCGGTCTGTCTGTATTTTTCGGAAAGACCAGTATGAATAATACATTCCTCGTGCACGGGTCTGTATGTGCACAGAAAGACCTGCTCACAAGGATTTTAAGGGTCGCTTAGATTAAATACTGACGTTGGAATACTTTTACAAATATAAGCATAATCATTATAGCACAGTCTTCATATATGCTGCTTTTAATCATAAAAATCGAGTTAAGGACGTACGCGGCAGTTTAGTTTCACGCAAATTTATTTTTACTGTAACACCGGCTGCGAAATAAGTGTATGCTTTTTCGGATATTCGGATAAAAAAGAATGTAAACAATGTAACAACGAAATAACAACAAAAACACGCTTAATATGAAAGTAAGACAAAGGAATGGACAGTTTTTGTCCATAAAAATGCACAATAAGAATAAAGCATCGTCAAAGCGATTAAGCGAACGAAAGGGATATTATGATTTTAAGCACAAGTCAGAAAGCACATTGGTTTCAGATGTTCAAGATTCGGACAGAGTGAGTGTAGAAGACACTGACAATTTACAAGATGCAAATTTACTGTCAGGAAGAAGAATCGTAGAGTTAGACCATGTTGTAAATCAATTAAAACATTGTTATTTCTGTGGTTATAAACTGAATTTAATCAGAACTAAAGGTGAGAAGCGATATGGATTCGGTTCTGTCTTGTCTGTTGAGTGTAATCATTGTAAGAAGGAAAACCAGGTGGACACAAATAAACGTCAGCGTATTGGTGAAACAGCACGAGGTCCGCCAGCATTTGTTGTCAACACCAAAGCCACAATAGGTATGTTTAAACTATGAACTGCCATAAACTTGAAATTAAACTAGCAACAGTTACACCTTGATATGTATTAAATTTACAATCACACTATTCATATTATATGTTTAGAAATCTGTTCTGCTTAAATAGTAACTTCATTTTCATAGCTGCTACTTACCATAATATTTTCCCACATATTTTATTTTTCAAAAGTACCGGTAAACGTCTGTTGTAAATAATGTTATCATGTAGTCATTAATACAATATTATGTTATTACAGGGAATATTTCATATGCAGTAAGTATCATTGTAGCCACTACTCTTAACATAGTCAGATTACCTCAATTATAGCTAACATTATCCTTCAACTAATGGCGAAATGTTCCAGAACGCAATTTGCGGGAAATAATAGCACATTCCTTCCTCAGCAATACCTCTGTAAACAACTGTAGTGTAGTACTTACCACGGGTGCATGTGGCTATCAGCATAATACTATCATGTGTGCAATGCTTGTACCAAAACACCTATGTTGTGCTGATTTCATTCACGTGATATATTGTACATCATGTTTATATTGTCATATGTAGTCATAGGTGGTGGTGGTAAGGTAATTCATCTCAAAGCAATATAATAAACATAAATAATGGTAATGAATGTACATTCATTTATTTTATTTTTTCTATCATGTTTTGAGTATTGCTTTTTTATAATTGTTGGTAAATATTGAAACAACATTCTTAACTAAATTGTGGTATCTATCTCTTGTCTTGACATCTTGTAGTATACTTGCAATATATTTTTAGTATAATATAATAACATAATAAATTTAATGCTATTGGTGCAATCTGTAATTGATATTAACATTAATTTACTAGAATTTTTTTTGTTTTGTAATTTCATGTGTTTTTCTTCAGGAATGATGCACTCTGGACTCGGTATGACTCAGATCAGTAACTTCATGTCTGCCATTGAAGTTCCAAGTATTCACCATAAGACAATGAAGGGCATTGAACGCAAGGTTTGCATTTTTTTATAAAAAAATGTTAAATACACAATCATTAAATAAATAAGGCAAATGACTAATATTAAATCTTTAAATTCATTTATTATACATGTAGTTACAAATGTTTTATTTTAAGTTGCTGGTACTGCATGATGTTAAATGTAAGTTAGCTCAGATTATAAAATCCATTAATAATCATTTAAAACAAAATGCCAAGATTACATTTATCAATTTATGTTTATTTTAATTCTTGTGTGCAGGTTGGCAAGCATGTCCGAGCTGTTGCAAAAGAGTCCTGTAAAGAGGCACTGCAGCAAGAGAAGGCTGCCACTTTAAGTGAAACAAGGTAAAGTATGCATTGTGTCTGAATGATGAGTTTCAGTATATATAAACTTACATAGTGGTATAATATTTATTTTTCTTGCATAGTGGTATAATGTTTATTTTTGAGCACCTTGCTTATACACCATAATTATTATATAATAATGTCAGTTAGTAAAAATAGCCATCATAAACTTTCCATTTACTATTGTTATTACCTAAATGTAGCACTTGCCAGTCAGTTCAATATATTTCAGTCACAATATGTAAACATAACTCTTTAACAGTTTATAAATGTAGAAACCAGCAGCATATGCATACTATTTCTCCCACCAGACAAGGTTATAAAGGGACTGTTACAGTTCAGAATTGGCATTTAAAAAATGGAATTATAAAACATTACTTTGCAATATATATCATACTTTGTGTTTTGTTTTGCTATTTAGGTTAATACATTATTATTGGGTACCAGTTTGCACATGTTTACAAAAAATGGCAGATATTCATCAAACATAAACTTTGCACTTGTATAAATCAATGTGGTATCCAAATTTTCAAATTTTAACAAAACATGTATTCTACAAAAGGACAAACAAACATTGTTTACAGTTTGGCAACTTGGTGTTGCTTTGGATCACCATAAAGCTCGAAGAAACCTTTGAAAGATTATTTGTTCTGAGATGTAGCCCTTTTCAATTTTTTTTTCTGTTGCAGTTCAACAGCGACTGCATTCGACCAAACAGCCAACGGCCAATTCAAATATGATATGGGTTGGCAAAAACGTGGTTCGGGAAGATCATACGATAGCAAGTCGGGGGTGTGAACTTTGATTGGTAACCGGACAGGCAAAGTATGTGCGTACGGTGTTCGAATAAAAGATTGCAAGACATGTAACTACTACAAAGGAAAGGGACCAGTTCCAAGACATCAGTGCTTCAAGAATTGGAATGGAAGTTCAAAAGCGATGGAAGCAGACGTTGGTGGTGAGCTTGTGAAGGAAGTTGAGAAAGAAAATGTCAATGTTAGTGTTATGATAATGGACGACGATAGCACAACAATGGCTAGAATAAGACAGGAACTAGCACACAGTGTCGAAAAGTGGAGCGATCAGAATCACACTGTAAAACACTTGGGAAATAGTCTCTACAGTCTACAAAAGAAACATAAAGTTCTGTCTACCAAAGTTATCAAACATGTGCAGAAATGCTTTAACTATGCTCTTGCACAAAATAAAGGTAATGAAGAGGATTTTCAAGCAGCATTGAGACAGACAGTCCCTCATTTATTCGGAGAGCACGAATCATGTGGCCAGTGGTGTGGTTATCATAAGGACCCACAGAACTATAAACATAAAGGATTGCCTTATGGAAGGCCCCTCACTGGTGATATTTTGCGAGCAGAAATGGAATCTATTTTTAGTGTCTTCATTGCCAATGCTGCTAAAATTGTTCCAGGTGGATCAACGAAGGATGTCGAGTCATTTAACAATATGGTTGCGGCGAAAGCACCAAAGCGAATACATTTGTCTGGATCAGACAGTTTATCAAATCGAGTTGCATGTGCTGTTGCCCAGAAAAATGATGGCCATTCCTATATCAACACTTTGAACACTTCTCTTGGCGTGTCCCCTGGAAGTCTGATGGCAGAACGTGCAAGCAAACTGGCAGTACTAAAAAGAAGAAGAAATGAAACTGAGAAAACAGTTGAATTTAAAAAGAGGAGATTGGAAAGAAAGTTACACCAACGAAAATCCAATTCTTCAAGTGAAAGTCGAGAAGGTGTTACATATCAGTCAGGGATAGCGGCTTCCCATATCTCCAATGGCAGTCAAATACCTCTTCCTGTGACCAATCCAGACTGTGAAAACATATCATCTGATATCTTGAGAGATGCTAAGAAGGTTTTCTGTGACATTGAGACCACATCTTTACATGGAGATGCAGATATCATACAGATAGCTGCCGTTTGTGATAAATCTGAATTTAATAAGTATATCACTCCATCAAAAGCTGTATCAACTTCCGCTTCAGCAGTGACACAGCTGACATCATATGGAAATGTTCTTTTCTACCAGGGCAAACCTGTGACAAGTGTTAATTTAATAGATGGATTGAGGTCATTCATTTCATGGCTTGAATCACGCAAACCATGCATCCTGATAGGTCACTATTTTAACAAGTTTGATTTCCCAAGAATAATCCGGGCATTTGAAATGTCAGGATTAACTGAAAATCTTGAGACAACAGTGCTGGGAACAGTTGATACCTACCCATTGTTTAAGCAAATGTTTCCTAAACTTGAAAGTTATTCACAGGAACATATTGTGTCTGTATATGTTCATGAAAAGTATGAGGCTCATAATGCGCTGAATGATGTACTAAGTCTACAGCAATTGTGTAATGTTGTATGTGTTTCTGTAGAGCAATTATCAACATCAAGTTGTTCTGTTAAATCAGCTGTTTGTAAGTGGAGATACAATTTTACATGCACACTTTTTTTGTAGTATGGAAAAGTTTTCATAAAAATGCAATACTTTTGTTGGATTATGTTCGTATCGTACTCGAACTGTGTATATAAAATTGTTTTGTGTATATATTTTCTTAATGATTCCAACAATATTTTATTGCTAATAGATAAATTTATGCATAAAAATGGAATACCATGAATTGGTCAAGTCATGTCAAGAATTACAATTAATACCATTGATATGCCCATTTAAGTGTATTGTATACATCTTGTTTTTAATTGGATACTGTATTAACCTACTTTTACTGTTCTCGATACACATTATTAAACGTTTGTGTTTTCATTTAAATTTAAATCTCTACTTTTGCCTTGGAATACAGCAATACATGTACTAGTATTTGTTTTGAACTTTAACATGTACATTGTTTGACTGGTTTTTAAATTGTATTTTACTACATGCAGTTGATTTGCAGTTGTGAACAAACGACCCTGGTGACCTATTTTTTTCTTTTTATTTTTTTTATAAAGTGATAACTCACGATACATTTGGGTAAGTTTGGACAAAATCTATGTGTGGGAAGGAATGTAATAATAATAAATGTGTTTTATGCATTCAACGAATTTTCATATGTGAAATTCTGTTGTTGTTTTTTTGTTCGAAAATTAATGCCAAAAAAATCAATCAGTCACATTAATGTTTTTTGATGATTTGGCAGTCAAATTAAATCAGTATTATATATACAGAGAGAGATAGAGGTTGTTTTCAACAGTTTTCTCACTAATTTACTCAATTTTTTATGTTATTGCCTTATTTGTGAATTTACACTAATGCTGAAATAGGCCTGTTGTTCAAGTGCGAATAAAAAATTACCAACAGTGGTGACCCATGATTTTTATTTTATTTTTCTATCAACAACAGATGGTTCTAGCTAAATACCAAAAATAATCAAATTCTATGTGTAACAAAAAATTCATTAAAACTGCAGCATACGTTCTTAAGCTCAGTTTATACGATCTGTTTTTAGACTACGGCGATAGCCGGAGTCATTAGTACCCAAAAATCGAACGCACGTATCGCGTTTAAGATGGCAAAAGTGCAGTGACCTCCACTGCTTAACTGCTTTCAATATCGTGGAACAGGGGAGATCACCGATCACACGGCCAATCAGAACCTTGAAACAAGTCCTTGCTATAAGTGGACTTATTAATAATAAGTATTTTAAAGAAGAACTACTTTTCTTGAAAATGTGCTTAAATCTTGTCGTGATCTTAAGCTTAATATGGCAAGCCGCAGTCTTTCAGCGTGCAAAGCTTTGATTGCATATATGTATGAGCAGATTTGTCAAGCCATACTGGGTGTCAGGACGTGGGCTAGCAAAAATGTAAAACAGAGTTATTAGAACTTGCTCTATTTGTCTGCTTTGGCAAACAAAAATGACCAATCAGAATTCATCAAAATTTAAACATAAACCAAACATTGAAATTGATTGATTTTATCACGCTAAATTAAATGACTGATAATATGCCATGAATGAAAACGTTTAAATTAGCTTTTCAAACATTTTAATGTTATGTTATTATGGCCAAATAGTAGTCTGTTTTAAACCAATTATTATTATTATTATTATTATTATTATTATTATTATTATTATTACTGCTATTATTGTTTTTATAATTATTTGGCGGTGTTCTGTTGCCGTTAATCTTGTTATTATTCAATTTATCTCTTTTTTTGCAACTAACGATTTGTTGTAAGCAGCACCAATCTCAATAGTTCATAAGTTGTCAAAATATTTGAATATCTTCCATGCCGCAAATGCATATCTATTGAATGGATTAAGCCTCGAGGAACACGAAACAGAAAGCAGATCTGCATTTGTCATAAGGTGTGAACATAAAATGTGTATTTGTTTGAAGCAGATCTGCGTTTTCATATCTGCTAAAGCAGACCGTGCAAACTGGGCTTTATTATGTTGGTAAATAATGAATGTCAGTATATGTGTGTTTTGAATGTTATTATATAAATATTGACTTCCTTTAGGGTGACAGTGCGTCTTGTCAACACGAGGCAACACTGTCGACCGAGGTCGACAGAGTTTGTCAAGTGCTGACTAGACGCCCTGTCACTCTCAAGGAAGTCAATATTTATTTTATTAAATCATGTGCGTACCGGGCAACATAGCGGTAGCGGGCGACATAGCCGGGCGACGTATCAAATTGTTGCCCGCTGCAGTTTATGTGCATCATATACAGAAATAATCAAGTGAAGTATAATAAAAAAAATAAATCCATAAAGTAAAATAACATAACGCGTGGAGAATATAGGTTTTGTAATTGATACATACGGCTATTATAATAATCTGTAAATGTGCATATGGTTTTGTTTAAAGATGTACGCACCAAATAGTTTGTATAAAATACGTACGTCTCTATAAGCGACACAAATTGAATTTTATGTGTGGTGTCATTATACGTATTACAAATTAAAACATATTGTGCCACAACGCTTTACATGGCATTTGAAATTCACAAATTTTGCATAGAAACATAGGGACTTAAATTCAGTCTGCTAATTTACAAGATACTGCTATTTGCCTACATGCGCATATGTTCCCACAACTAACATCATGATGTTATTCTTTGTTTTAAAAAGTGTACACTATTTTGGGACACCTCGTATACATGCTTATACATGTAATTGTATACCAAATACAAAAAACAATATAATGCATAAGTTTTAAAAGAGACGATTTGTTAAATTTTAATAAATGTTACACTTCATGCTGTAACAGATCTACAAGCAAAATTGTTTTTAAATTAATATTTTAATATTATTACATTCCTGTACAATTTATGATAAAAACTAGAAAGTGCGGTTGAGCGCAAACCATCACCAAAGCAGCTCATACCTAATGTGCTTTGCGTGTGTTTTACAGCGTATAGAATATACTTGGTTAGTGTTGAATAAAGATAAGTTTATTTAGCAAGGTTCAGGAAACTTAAACCAAGAGCCTTGGCGAGTGGTGTGTGTTTTCGTGCCGATCAAATAAACTTATCTTTATTCAACACTAACCTAGTATTATATTTATCCCATCAATCCCATCAGTCTTTCGTTTGAAAAAAACAAACAAACAAATAAACATACTAAATAACATGAAAAACATAAAATGACGTCACAAAAATCAACAACATGACGTCGTGTTTGATATATTCCACACTGTGGCAACACATCTAAGTTTATCCCAAGCGGTGTTATTTCGTCAATGCCGCTGTAAAGATGGATAAAATCTGACAATCTCCCAAAAATATAGAATACATTAACAAATTCCAGGATCCTGATCATAAAATATAATGATATGTTAATTGTCCAAATTTAAACTTTCAACATTTTATCCTTTTCTAACCTTTAGAGTAAAGGAGCTTACATAAAGAAGACCAGACGCCGGAAACAACATAACCTTCTTGGTGGAGGAAATCAGTGACATAAAGAAACATGCCTGCTAATGTTGTAGTTTTCTTTTAGGCTTATACTTTATTCATTCTTGATGCATTATTGTTATTGGTCGGTATGTACGTCAGATCTTAACGTCGACGGTCGTAGGTCGGCCTTTTTGCGTAGGAAAGACCTGCCCACGGGTAGCATTGTGAAACCGACAGCGCTGAAAGTCCTCCTACTCGGTCAATATCCCCCCCCCCTGTTAGTCGGTAATCCAAATTGCAGATTGTAAATCAGATTGCAGCGAAAACAATCGGGCAAATTTTGTATTATCATAGTTTTGTTTTTATTTTTTACAAAATTCAGTTGATAATGTAGAAAAAAACAGTAACATTTGCGATATTTTATGTTGAACAAGTACTGATTATTTAATGTTTTGCAATTATTATGTACGACCGTACGTATCAGCAATCATACTTTGTAAATCTGCTGTATGTGTTGTTTAAATGCACTACACACACGTTATATTGTTATTTTTGTGGGATAACATAATGTAAAATGGATGAAGCTCTAACCTTGGTTTATTTAAGCTTCATCCGTTTAAAGTTTGGACTTTATTTACACATTTTCTTCAAACAGGCTATACCCATGAACATACCATTCCAAACAAATATGGATTTTAACCCAGAGAAGCATACAACATAAACTTATAAACATTTAAAAGGCCTTCTACATAGAATATATCATTCCTTTGAAATGGCTTAGATTGTTTATTTGTCAATTAAGATGCCGAAAATTAAATTACAAACGTTGCATTTTTGAAATTTTGTATTTCCCCAAGACAGTTTATATAATTATCCTTATAAAAACATGGTTTTGTTGAAAGACACTTAATACAAACTGGTGGTAGACATTACTGTATACATGTATACAATGTATTATGCATATACTATAGATCGCAGAAAAAAATCTAAATATGTACCAACCTGTCAATTGCGGAGAATATGTTTTCGCCTCAATCTGATTTATCATCTGCAATTTCAATTACAGACGAACAGGAGGTCGTATCATATACGGATTTGTTGGTAGTTGTTTACACGGGCAATTTAATGGGAGCAGTGTGTATCCGTTTTGGTCCATGCATGCTTAGTACATGTATATAGTCATGGCGGCCGTTAAACTAGAATACTGTTGTATATAAGGTACAACAGAGATTGTTGTAGGGCAGGGCGGAATCAAAGGCGGCAGGGTGGGTAGGGCATGGGACAAAGGGGATCGGGCGCCAGGTCATTGCCGTGCACGTGCTACTTCATGTTCCTGGTCAGATATTAATATTAATATGAACATTGCCTCGCTGTTATTTCCAGATTTTAATTAACACCTGCATGTTATTGTTTTACAGAATCACATTCAACCCTTTCACGACCTGTGTTCATTACTAATTAGTATTGTATGTCACACATTAATAGAAGGCAAAATACTAGTGCGATGATATTTGAATTAAGAAAAGGCTAATTAATTACAAACAAAAACAAGGATTATTAATTAGTATGATCCTAATTCATTGTTATACGCAGTATGAATCACATTTAAACCTAATGTACGTATTTGCACTTTATCATTAATTTTTTAAGAACACATTCATATTTACCACATAAAACGAAATTTAAGCGTAGAACCTTAATTTATTTGAACATAAAGAACAATAATGCGAACTTTTGTTTTATTCTAACAAAAAATAAATACCGAAATTGCAGTGGGTACTACATTGTTATATGCTCTTCGTGTGCGTTCTTTCGCGTGCGCGTCGCCGCTTTTATAGTTACATCATTAATTGATACAGCCGTTAATTTACAATTAATATCTCTTTCATTTACCGGAAACCTAAACGACGAGTGATATCAATTTCGGAACAATTTTTTGCGTATTGTTGATTGTTGTCTGCAACGGAAGATTTTGCTATTTGTCAATAAAAATGGTCGCGAGTTAGATTCTACTAAATATGATTAAAATCATCTCCTGTCTGATGCTACTATATTATCCGTTGACTGGATCCGATGACTCCACATTAGGGGTCACGTTCAAATGACCTTTTCAGGAGCCAATAAAATTGTTTACTTCAAAATGGTTTAGTATAAGTTTGTATATAAACCACAAAAAATATGCACGAAATTAACCAAACTTTGGATGTTTAATCGCTTCAATATATTGTTATCCACGTGCAGATTAAATGTTAAAGGTTTATTCCCGAGGATCAGCCTAAATGCATCACTTTCTAAAAACCGTAGCCAAACCTGAGTGTGCAAAAAGCAATTTAATTGGGCGTTGCAGGGCTTTGCATTTTATTGCTTAGAAGGTCATTTGACCTGTTAAACAATGTCTTCAGATCCTAATAACGTTAAGAATTGATATTAATGAGATTGGATTCTACTCATCGATATACAAAGGAATCGCAGCTTTTCATTTCGCCGTTTGCCCTGAGTTGTATGCGATTCATACGTATTCATACACTACCGAAGTGACCGTTGAATTCCAGATTACAAATTGCAGATTATGTTTGTAGAGTAGCATGGTGTATTCATAGTAATTACCACTTAAGGGTTTGATTGTTAGAAAAAGTATGGTTTTCTTCCACGTTTATAGTAATTATTAAAATATTTCAGAAAAAACGCCTATCCAAAGTTACTGTACCAGTACGCATCCAGTTACTATTTTTATTTGCAATAAAAGGTGCTACCAATGGCAATGCCATGCAATCACATCTATATGAATATGTTTCTAATATTCGGCGATCGAGTGTGCTTGTCACACCGAAAAAATAAAAACCTTTGTCAATACGACACTCCTAGCTGGTTCCGCTTACAACCGAAAGCATATTAAATGTCCGATATGGTATAGTGTAAAATAGTTCGCAGATTTTTATCGTCGATGAAACGCATTCAAAGTTTTAACATTTACAATTATATGTTGCGCAAGTAACAGATGGTTTACTATGGCGGTAACCGAAATTAAGTTTGTCTACAATGGCAACGAACCACAAAAACCTTTCGCAAAAAACATAAGCAATGACGCGTCCGTTTATAACCGGACTTGTTGCATACCTTGCAAGTGTAACCAAGCTTGTTTCGACAGAGATGACCGCTGTTTTGATTAACATTTCGGTAAAGATAAACGAAGTGAACACCAATATATCAATTCAGGTGAAAGTATCGGGTCGAAAACATGTTGGAATGCACATACGGAACACGGCTTTAAGAACATGTCGTATTTGCTGAAACAATCTTGTCCCCCACAATACCAGGATACAGATGTACGAACCAATGCCTGCAACCGAAGAATGGCATCATGAATGACAACACGTCTGTGTACAGTGCTGAGACGCAAAAACATTATAAGAACGAACAATGTGCAATATGCAACGGCCTAGAAATCGAGTCGCTTTTGTGGTTGACAATTAAGATTAACAGTAAATCGGACATTAACATACACGGACTGTTGGGCTATTTGACCTAGGCCATTATTATAAAAACCATGCGGAAAACGAATTCCGACGTGATTTGGGAGCCGCCAGTTGTACTTTGGGTACTTCGTCTGATCTCCACAGTATGTGTACAGATCCATCAAAGGCGTCGACAGTTCCCATCCTTGTTCTAGGCACGCTTTACAAAAATTTGTACTGCGCTGCATGCAACTCAGTCATTCATACAGAACCTTTAACATTTATTCACAATTTCTGTTGCATTCCACCGGATTCCATAACCAACAAACCCATAACATTCCTTCTAAATTTGGACAAGTACAGGCTCAGCGAGGAATCCCAAGTATCTGAGAAGACAGGGCCGTCTCCGCATTTATCGTCAGAGTTATATGCCTACATTTT
Source organism: Congeria kusceri (assembly GCA_027627225.1). Classification (NCBI taxonomy): domain Eukaryota; kingdom Metazoa; phylum Mollusca; class Bivalvia; order Myida; family Dreissenidae; genus Congeria; species Congeria kusceri. The sequence continues at coordinate 45,637,871 of CM051034.1, read as the reverse complement.
TTCAGTTTTTGATAAGAAAATATAACGGCAGTCCACAAACTGACAGCTGCCTGACATTCACCTTGTATGTTCTGAACTGACGAGCTAGATAAGGTAAACCTAAACTCGTAATAACGAGGACAAACACGTAATAACGTAACCAAATCACGTTTTTACGTAAAACTAAACGCATTGTTACGCAAAGAAACACGTTATAACGCATAGCAAACACGTTATAACGCAAAAATAAACGCGTTATAATGCAAAGATATACGTAATTACGTAACCAAAGAATAAATATATATAATCATAGCGTTGCCACCGAAAGCGAAAAGATGTGACTAGTGATTGTGGTTTTAAAAATTGATGATTCTGACTTTATTGATTTGATTTGCTCAATTTCGGAGTCAGCAGCAGCTCAAATGCAGGAAGAAAATGCAAGTATTTTTAAATAACTTATACGTATATACACGTGTATGCATGTGCGATGGTACCTTGATCTTTGAATTTACGTGCACACTTGTGTTCAAAACAAGTCTTGAAATATTGTAAACTGTATTGGCTTCGGTATATGTGGTGTGTTATGAGATTTGTTATCCTTATTCTGGGGGGGGGGGGGGGGTATAGTACAAAAACAATATGTAATATGTTAGTTATAAAAGTATACAGTAACGAGAATGATGATACTGAAAATGAAGTAGATGAATAAGTTACTGTGCAGTATATATCTATATATGCCTCTATAATTTACAATCAATTTTAATGCTATTTTTTACAATAAGTCGCGACCAGCATGTGCTGTCATTGAAAATGTTTATGAACCGGTGCCATGGTTGGCAACTGAAATCAATTGAACAGAAAAACTTAGTTCTCAATACTTTCCTCGGATTTTATGCATTTTTGAACTTTACTATAGTGAGCTTATGAACACTTTTGAAAATCAATCTGGCTTCTTATCAAGGATTTTTATTCTTCAAGGGTTACATGTGAGATAAATAATTTAATTTAAAAAAAAATGGGAATAAAAAAGTAACTTAAATAATTCGCGTTTTGATATCGTTGAGTCGCTTTGAACGTTTACCAATACAAAAAATCACCAAAAAATCTATGGCGGATAAAAGAAAGCAATAATAATGGTATGACATCATAGAAAAATCGTAATGAAGCGCCAATACTATTTTTAGAGACGAGGCCTCCTTTTATTTTCATCCGTGAAAAATATGCATGTCGATGACCTACCCGTAAATGCATTTTAGACATTATTTTGTTGCTTTTTTCAGTAATTAAATATTATTTACCATCGATTGATAAAGAAATTACGACGTTTTATTATTTGAAGTGGCTTATTGTTAAAACAAAGCTATTATGTATGAACTAAAATCATGGTTCTACATTTTTTTTGCAAACAAATTGTACGTTTTTTAAGATATTAAACCTTGGGTTTTACTACAGAAAATAACATGATCCAAAAAAGTACTGATTTTTTTGTATAGTTTGTACATAAATGTATGCTATAGACAGGAAAACAAAGAAAACAGAGGGTCATTGTGCCTGTTACGCGAAAAATAAATAGTATATATAATAGTTCAAATGTGCGTAGTGCGAATTTTCTGTAAACATAGATTGAAATGACAAATATCATTAATAACTACAATTAAAAACGTTAATGAATATCTTATATACATGCATAATTTTATCTGTTGCTAACATTATTCGATTATAATTACAGCCAAAAGACTGGTATTAACAACAATCGCTAGCAGTTGCAGCGAGCTCTACGGAGTTACGTACTCAGGCTTGGTGTTTGTATTTCATTGTATTAACAGATTGTCACAAATAATCGAGTTCACAGGTGTTTCTCGCGTGGCTATGATAACAACTAGTGAACATATCATTTTTAATGACAAATAATCAAGAAATGACGAAAAAAACACTTTATATATATAACAAGGTATCCAACTCCAGACGCCCGAAAAATAGGGTTCATCGGTTTGAACAGCCATATTTTGAACAATTGTGCATTGATTTTATTCGACGCAGAAATGAATTTCTTTTCAGGAAATGTACAACACTATCAATGTTATGTAATTATTTGATGAAGTTTTAAGAAATAACACTGAACAAAGTTACCATGACCTACTCAATCTGACCCATCTGATTACTAGCTGCTAAGCGACACCGTATGATGTTCATTGTAGACATGGGAGTGAACATCAATTACACAATGGCATATGTGAACAAATGGCTGATTTAAAGACATGTGTAAGTGAAATATAAATCACTATTTTTAGGACAAATATATGACTTGCTAATGTCAATATAAGGCAAGTGATGTTTTTTATTATGTACTTTAGCTTTAGTGCTAAGAAATGTCGATTGCATTTATATGTATGGCAGTTTACTCCGTGAAGTAGTCGTTCTCGGAGTATGGGGCTGTCAAACGTAATTTCTGCCTCTACATTCACGCCTCAAGAACAGAAGCATCTGGGCTAGGTGGATTATAATATACACTGTAATTATTGGCATTATATTATACGAAGTGATTAAAAAAGACCACAGCTATAAATGTAACAGCAGTTTTAATTTTAACTACAGGAAAACTAAACTACATATGAGGCGTCTCGTGAGAAAACCGGGCATAATGCATGTGCGTAAAGTGTCGTCCAGGATCAGCCTGTGGGGCTGTTATCGGACTGCACAAGCTGATCCGGGACGGCACTTTACGCACATGCATTAAGCCCGGTTTTCCCACGACACGCCTCATATGCACTCGAGGTTAAGTTCCTTCTGTCATTCTTGATGCAAATGTGTAATGAATATAATTTAATTACCAAAAAAAACAAAAAAAAAAACACAACGGTTAAAAACAAACCAAACTCGTTCGGCCACCATTATTTCAGGAACCGGTTAGAACTGCTTGCAGAAAACGCTCGTGAAAATTTTGTCAGGTCATTTGCCCCGGTCCTAAATAAGAAACTGGTTTTACCCCCAATCGGGCAAAATCTGACGGTGCCCGCCAGGTGGTAGTTGCAATCGGGCGGTGGCTGCTAAAGTTTTGCTTGTCGGCCGGCGAGCGTCGAAGTTTAAGGAATACTTATAATTAGGCGGCGACGGACGATTTTCGAGATCAGCGAGTTCTAAAACACGTCGGTCGGGCACCAAACAATCACCGGGCGGCAATTTCTTTAATCGGGCGGTGGCCGTACGATATTTCTTCTTTAAAAACATCATCCGATTTCAACGGCGACCGTGCGGGCACCTGCCTGGCACCGGCAGGCAGCCGGAAAGGCACCGACCGATGTACAGTCATCGTCAGGGTATCGAAACCTGGCGGAATGCGCTTTACACCACCATTCAGTCTGTGAACACGTGCGTTTAATACTTTGAACGTCCTAGCCGTTCAAACTATCATGTTGACTGCATCAAGAAAGCCTTATGAACACCGCCGTTCACTAACTAAAACATCCTTTGAACGTGTTCAGCGTCCGTCGGAATAACAGTGTAATTGTAGCGTTTATCATGAAAGTGACGTCACAATGAATATGTGATTTAATTCCTACGCATCAGAACATAAAATCGTTTCTTATTAGCCTATAAACAACGCTAAAACGAAGATGATTTTGTAAATCTAGCTTATTTTACCGTTCATAAATATTAAATACAATAGAGTAGAAAATTGTATTTATATCATATTACGCACTACGGATAAGCACACATAGAAAAGCTACATACGGATAACGGATGCAGATACGATCACGGATACGGATAACGGATGCAGATACGATCACGGATACGGATAACGGATGCAGATACGATCACGGATACGGATAACGGATGCAGATACGATCACGGATACGGATAACGGATGCAGATACGATCACGGATAGGGATAACGGATGCAGATACGATCACGGATACGGATAACGGATGCAGATACGATAACGGATACGGATAACGGATGCAGATACGATCACGGATACGGATAACGGATGCAGATACGATCACGGATACGGATAACGGATGCAGATACGATCACGGATACGGATAACGGATGCAGATACGATCACGGATACGGATAACGGATCACGCGCACGAAGAAATGTAGCCTTAGCATTCTTCCCAGCAGGGAGAATTGGGCCAGAATTAGATACTTAATATTAAATAACGAACCCTACTACATGTCTATTGAATGGGGCCGGTATTAGATACTAAATATTAAATAACGATCCCTACTACATGTCTATTGAATGGGGCCAGTATTAGATACTAAATATTAAATAACGATCCCTACTACATGTCTATTGAATGGGGCCAGAATTAGATACTTAATATTAAATAACGATCCCTACTACATGTCTATTGAATGGGGCCGGTATTAGATATTTAATATTAAATAACGATCCCTACTACATGTCTATTGAATGGGGCCAGTATTAGATACTTAATATTTAATAACGATCCCTACTACATGTCTATTGAATGGGGCCAGTATTAGATACTTAATATTAAATAACGATCCCTACTACATGTCTATTGAATGGGGCCAGTATTAGATACTAAATATTAAATAACGATCCCTACTACATGTCTATTGAATGGGGCCAGTATTAGATACTAAATATTAAATAACGATCCCTACTACATGTCTATTGAATGGGGCCAGAATTAGATACTAAATATTAAATAACGATCCCTACTACATGTCTATTGAATGGGGACAGAATTAGATACTAAATATTAAATAACGATCCCTACTACATGTCTATTGAATTGGGCCAGAATTAGATACTAAATATTAAATAACGATCCCTACTACATGTCTATTGAATGGGGCCAGAATTAGATACTAAATATTAAATAACGATCCCTACTACATGTCTATTGAATGGGGCCAGAATTAGATACTAAATATTAAATAACGATCCCTACTACATGTCTATTGAATGGGGCCAGAATTAGATACTAAATATTAAATAACGATCCCTACTACATGTCTATTGAATGGGGCCAGAATTAGATACTAAATATTAAATAACGATCCCTACTACATGTCTATTGAATGGGGCCAGTATTAGATACTAAATATTAAATAACGATCCCTACTACATGTCTATTGAATGGGGCCAGAATTAGATACTAAATATTAAATAACGATCCCTACTACATGTCTATTGAATGGGGCCAGAATTAGATACTAAATATTAAATAACGATCCCTACTACATGTCTATTGAATGGGGCCAGAATTAGATACTAAATATTAAATAACGATCCCTACTACATGTCTATTGAATGGGGCCAGAATTAGATACTAAATATTAAATAACGATCCCTACTACATGTCTATTGAATGGGGCCAGAATTAGATACTTAATATTTAATAACGATCCCTACTACATGTCTATTGATTTGGGCCAGAATTAGATACTTAATATTTAATCACGATCCCTACTACATGTCTATTGAATTGGGCCAGAATTAGATACTTAATATTTAATAACGATCCCTACTATATGTCTATTGAATGGGGCCAGAATTAGATACTTAATATTTAATAACGATCCCTACTACATGTCTATTGAATTGGGCCAGAATTAGATACTTAATATTTAATAACGATCCCTACTACATGTCTATTGAATGGGGCCAGAATTAGATACTTAATATTAAATAACGATCCCTACTACATGTCTATTGAATGGGGCCAGTATTAGATACTTAATATTTAATAACGATCCCTACTACATGTCTATTGAATGGGGCCAGTATTAGATACTTAATATTTAATAACGATCACTACTACATGTCTATTGAATGGGGCCAGAATTAGATACTTAATATTTAATAACGATCCCTACTACATGTCTATTGAATGGGGCCAGTATTAGATACTTAATATTAAATAACGATCCCTACTACATGTCTATTGAATGGGGCCAGTATTAGATACTTAATATTAAATAACGATCCCTACTACATGTCTATTGAATTGGGCCTGAATTAGATACTAAATATTAAATAACGATCCCTACTACATGTCTATTGAATGGGGCCAGAATTAGATACTAAATATTAAATAACGATCCCTACTACATGTCTATTGAATGGGGCCAGTATTAGATACTTAATATTAAATAACGATCCCTACTACATGTCTATTGAATGGGGCCAGAATTAGATACTAAATATTAAATAACGATCCCTACTACATGTCTATTGAATGGGGCCAGAATTAGATACTAAATATTAAATAACGATCCCTACTACATGTCTATTGAATGGGGCCAGAATTAGATACTTAATATTTAATAACGATCCCTACTACATGTCTATTGAATTGGGCCAGAATTAGATACTTAATATTTAATCACGATCCCTACTACATGTCTATTGAATTGGGCCAGAATTAGATACTTAATATTTAATAACGATCCCTACTATATGTCTATTGAATGGGGCCAGAATTAGATACTTAATATTTAATAACGATCCCTACTACATGTCTATTGAATTGGGCCAGAATTAGATACTTAATATTTAATAACGATCCCTACTACATGTCTATTGAATGGGGCCAGAATTAGATACTTAATATTAAATAACGATCCGTACTACATGTCTATTGAATGGGGCCAGTATTAGATACTTAATATTTAATAACGATCCCTACTACATGTCTATTGAATGGGGCCAGTATTAGATACTTAATATTTAATAACTATCCCTACTACATGTCTATTGAATGGGGCCAGAATTAGATACTTAATATTTAATAACGATACATACTACATGTCTATTGAATGGGGCCAGTATTAGATACTTAATATTAAATAACGATCCCTACTACATGTCTATTGAATGGGGCCAGTATTAGATACTAAATATTAAATAACGATCCCTACTACATGTATATTGAATGGGGCCAGTATTAGATACTTAATATTTAATAACGATCTCTACTACATGTCTATTGAATGGGGCCAGAATTAGATACTTAATATTTAATAACGATCCCTACTACATGTCTATTGAATTGGGCCAGTATTAGATACTAACTATTAAATAACGATCCCTACTACATGTCTATTGAATGGGGCCAGTATTAGATACTAAATTTTAAATAACGATCCCTACTACATGTCTATTGAATGGGGCCAGTATTAGATACTTAATATTAAATAACGATTCCTACTACATGTCTATTGAATGGGGCCAGAATTAGATACTTTATATTTAATAACGATCCCTACTACATGTCTATTGAATGGGGCCAGTATTAGATACTAAATATTAAATAACGATCCCTACTACATGTCTATTGAATGGGGCCATTATTAGATACTAAATATTAAATAACGATCCCTACAACATGTCTATTGAATGGGGCCAGTATTAGATACTAAATATTAAATAACGATCCCTACTACATGTCTATTGAATGGGGCCAGTATTAGATACTAAATATTATATAACGATCCCTACTACATGTCTATTGAATGGGGCCAGTATTAGATACTAAATATTAAATAACGATCCCTACTACATGTCTATTGAATGGGGCCAGTATTAGATACTAAATATTAAATAACGATCCCTACTACATGTCTATTGAATGGGGCCAGTATTAGATACTAAATATTAAATAACGATCCCTACTACATGTCTATTGAATGGGGCCAGTATTAGATACTAAATATTAAATAACGATCCCTACTACATGTCTATTGAATGGGGACAGTATTAGATACTAAATATTAAATAACGATCCCTACTACATGTCTATTGAATGGGGCCAGTATTAGATACTTAATATTAAATACGATCCCTACTACATGTCTATTGAATGGGGCCAGTATTAGATACTTAATATTAAATAACGATCCCTACTATATGTCTATTGAATGGGGCCAGTATTAGATACTTAATATTAAATAACGATCCCTACTACATGTCTATTGAATGGGGCCAGTATTAGATACTTAATATTAAATAACGAACCCTACTACATGTCTATTGAATGGGGCCAGTATTAGATACTTAATATTAAATAACGAACCCTACTACATGTCTATTGAATGGGGCCAGTATTAGATACTTATTATTAAATAACGATCCCTACTACATGTGTATTGAATGGGGCCAGTATTAGATACTTAATATTAAATAACGATCCCTACTACATGTCTATTGAATGGGGCCAGTATTAGATACTTAATATTTAATAACGATCCCTACTACATGTCTATTGAATGGGGCCAGTATTAGATACTAAATATTAAATAACGATCCCTACTACATGTCTATTGAATGGGGCCAGTATTAGATACTAAATTTTAAATAACGATCCCTACTACATGTCTATTGAATGGGGCCAGTATTAGATACTTAATATTAAATAACGATTCCTACTACATGTCTATTGAATGGGGCCAGTATTAGATACTTAATATTTAATAACGATCCCTACTACATGTCTATTGAATGGGGCCAGTATTAGATACTAAATATTAAATAACGATCCCTACTACATGTCTATTGAATGGGGCCATTATTAGATACTAAATATTAAATAACGATCCCTACAACATGTCTATTGAATGGGGCCAGTATTAGATACTAAATATTAAATAACGATCCCTACTACATGTCTATTGAATGGGGCCAGTATTAGATACTAAATATTATATAACGATCCCTACTACATGTCTATTGAATGGGGCCAGTATTAGATACTAAATATTAAATAACGATCCCTACTACATGTCTATTGAATGGGGCCAGTATTAGATACTAAATATTAAATAACGATCCCTACTACATGTCTATTGAATGGGGCCAGTATTAGATACTAAATATTAAATAACGATCCCTACTACATGTCTATTGAATGGGGCCAGTATTAGATACTTAATATTAAATAACGATCCCTACTACATGTCTATTGAATGGGGCCAGTATTAGATACTTAATATTAAATACGATCCCTACTACATGTCTATTGAATGGGGCCAGTATTAGATACTTAATATTAAATAACGATCCCTACTACATGTCTATTGAATGGGGCCAGTATTAGATACTTAATATTAAATAACGATCCCTACTACATGTCTATTGAATGGGGCCAGTATTAGATACTTAATATTAAATAACGAACCCTACTACATGTCTATTGAATGGGGCCAGTATTAGATACTTATTATTAAATAACGATCCCTACTACATGTGTATTGAATGGGGCCAGTATTAGATACTTAATATTAAATAACGATCCCTACTACATGTCTATTGAATGGGGCCAGTATTAGATACTTAATATTTAATAACGATCCCTACTACATGTCTATTGAATGGGGCCAGTATTAGATACTAAATATTAAATAACGATCCCTACTACATGTCTATTGAATGGGGCCAGTATTAGATACTAAATATTAAATAACGATCCCTACTACATGTCTATTGAATGGGGCCAGTATTAGATACTTAATATTAAATAAGGATCCCTACTACATGTCTATTGAATGGGGCCAGTATTAGATACTTAATATTAAATATCGATCGCTACTACATGTCTATTGAATGGGGCCAGTATTAGATACTTAATATTAAATAACGATCCCTACTACATGTCAATTGAATGGGGCCAGTATTAGATACTAAATATTAAATAACGATCCCTACTACATGTCTATTGAATGGGGCCAGAATTAGATACTTAATATTACATAACGATCCCTACTACATGTATATTGAATGGGGCCAGTATTAGATACTAAATATTAATTAACGATCCCTACTACATGTCTATTGAATGGGGCCAGTATTAGATACTAAATATTAAATAACGATCCCTACTACATGTCTATTGAATGGGGCCAGTATTAGATACTAAATATTAAATAACGATCCCTACTGCATGTCTATTGAATGGGGCCAGTATTAGATACTAAATATTAAATAACGATCCCTACTACATGTCTATTGAATGGGGCCAGTATTAGATACTTAATATTAAATAACGAACCCTACTACATGTCTATTGAATGGGGCCAGTATTAGATACTTAATATTAAATAAAGATCCCTACTACATGTGTATTGAATGGGGCCAGTATTAGATACTTAATATTAAATAACGATCCCTACTACATGTCTATTGAATGGGGCCAGTATTAGATACTTAATATTTAATAACGATCCCTACTACATGTCTATTGAATGGGGCCAGTATTAGATACTTAATATTTAATAACGATCCCTACTACATGTCTATTGAATGGGGCCAGTATTAGATACTAAATATTAAATAACGATCCCTACTACATGTCTATTGAATGGGGCCAGTATTAGATACTTAATATTAAATAACGATCCCTACTACATGTCTATTGAATGGGGCCAGTATTAGATACTTAATATTAAATAAGGATCCCTACTACATGTCTATTGAATGGGGCCAGTATTAGATACTTAATATTAAATAAGGATCCCTACTACATGTCTATTGAATGGGGCCAGTATTAGATACTTAATATTAAATAACGATCCCTACTACATGTCTATTGAATGGGGCCAGTATTAGATACTAAATATTAAATAACGATCCCAAATACATGTCTATTGAATGGGGCCAGAATTAGATACTTAATATTAAATAACGATCCCTACTACATGTCTATTGAATGGGGCCAGTATTAGATACTAAATATTAAATAACGATCCCTACTACATGTCTATTGAATGGGGCCAGTATTAGATACTAAATATTAAATAACGATCCCTACTACATGTCTATTGAATGGGGCCAGTATTAGATACTAAATATTAAATAACGATCCCTACTGCATGTCTATTGAATGGGGCCAGTATTAGATACTAAATATTAAATAACGATCCCTACTACATGTCTATTGAATGGGGCCAGTATTAGATACTTAATATTAAATAACGATCCCTACTACATGTCTATTGAATGGGGCCAGAATTAGATACTAAATATTAAATAACGATCCCTACTACATGTCTATTGAATGGGGCCAGAATTAGATACTAAATATTAAATAACGATCCCTACAACATGTCTATTGAATGGGGCCAGAATTAGATACTAAATATTAAATAACGATCCCTACAACATGTCTATTGAATGGGGCCAGAATTAGATACTAAATATTAAATAACGATCCCTACTACATGTCTATTGAATGGGGCCAGAATTAGATACTTAATATTTAATAACGATCCCTACTACATGTCTATTGAATGGGGCCAGAATTAGATACTTAATATTTAATCACGATCCCTACTACATGTCTATTGAATTGGGCCAGAATTAGATACTTAATATTTAATCACGATCCCTACTACATGTCTATTGAATTGGGCCAGAATTAGATACTTAATATTTAATAACGATCCCTACTACATGTCTATTGAATGGGGCCAGAATTAGATACTTAATATTTAATAACGATCCCTACTACATGTCTATTGAATTGGGCCAGAATTAGATACTTAATATTTAATAACGATCCCTACTACATGTCTATTGAATGGGGCCAGAATTAGATACTTAATATTTAATAACGATCCCTACTACATGTCTATTGAATGGGGCCAGAATTAGATACTTAATATTAAATAACGATCCCCACTACATGTCTATTGAATGGGGCCAGTATTAGATACTTAATATTTAATAACGATCCCTACTACATGTCTATTGAATGGGGCTAGAATTAGATACTAAATATTAAATAACGATCCCCACTACATGTCTATTGAATGGGGCCAGTATTAGATACTTAATATTAAATAACGATCCCTACTACATGTCTATTGAATGGGGCCAGTATTAGATACTTAATATTTAATAACGATCCCTACTACATGTCTATTGAATGGGGCCAGAATTAGATACTTAATATTTAATAACGATCCCTACTACATGTCTATTGAATGGGGCCAGTATTAGATACTTAATATTTAATAACGATCCCTACTACATGTCTATTGAATGGGGCCAGAATTAGATACTTAATATTTAATAACGATCCCTACTACATGTCTATTGAATGGGGCCAGAATTAGATACTTAATATTTAATAATGATCCCTACTACATGTCTATTGAATGGGGCCAGTATTAGATACTTAATATTTAATAACGATCCCTACTACATGTCTATTGAATGGGGCCAGTATTAGATACTTAATATTTAATAACGATCCCTACTACATGTCTATTGAATGGGGCCAGTATTAGATACTTAATATTTAATAACGATCCCTACTACATGTCTATTGAATGGGGCCAGTATTAGATACTTAATATTAAATAACGATCCCTACTACATGTCTATTGAATGGGGCCAGTATTAGATACTAAATATTAAATAACGATCCCTACTACATGTCTATTGAATGGGGTCAGTATTAGATACTTAATATTAAATAACGATCCCTACTACATGTCTATTGAATGGGGCCAGTATTAGATACTAAATATTAAATAACGATCCCTACTACATGTCTATTGAATGGGGCCAGTATTAGATACTAACTATTAAATAACGATCCCTACTACATGTCTATTGAATGGGGCCAGTATTAGATACTAAATATTAAATAACGATCCCTACTACATGTCTATTGAATGGGGCCAGTATTAGATTCTTAATATTAAATAACGATTCCTACTACATGTCTATTGAATGGGGCCAGTATTAGATACTTAATATTTAATAACGATCCCTACTACATGTCTATTGAATGGGGCCAGTATTAGATACTAAATATTAAATAACGATCCCTAATACATGTCTATTGAATGGGGCCAGTATTAGATACTAAATATTAAATAACGATCCCTACTACATGTCTATTGAATGGGGCCAGTATTAGATACTTAATATTAAATAACGATCCCTACTACATGTCTATTGAATGGGGCCAGTATTAGATACTTAATATTTAATAACGATCCCTACTACATGTCTATTGAATGGGGCCAGTATTAGATACTTAATATTAAATAACGATCCCTACTACAAGTCTATTGAATGGGGCCAGTATTAGATACTTAATATTAAATAACGATCCCTACTACATGTCTATTGAATGGGGCCAGTATTAGATACTAAATATTAAATAACGATCCCTACAACATGTCTATTGAATGGGGCCAGTATTAGATACTAAATATTAAATAACGATCCCTACTACATGTCTATTGAATGGGGCCAGTATTAGATACTAAATATTGTATAACGATCCCTACTACATGTCTATTGAATGGGGCCAGTATTAGATACTAAATATTAAATAACGATCCCTACTACATGTCTATTGAATGGGGCCAGTATTAGATACTAAATATTAAATAACGATCCCTACTACATGTCTATTGAATGGGGCCAGTATTAGATACTAAATATTAAATAACGATCCCTACTACATGTCTATTGAATGGGGCCAGTATTAGATACTTAATATTAAATACGATCCCTACTACATGTCTATTGAATGGGGCCAGTATTAGATACTTAATATTAAATAACGATCCCTACTATATGTCTATTGAATGGGGCCAGTATTAGATACTTAATATTAAATAACGATCCCTACTACATGTCTATTGAATGGGGCCAGTATTAGATACTTAATATTAAATAACGATCCCCACTACATGTCTATTGAATGGGGCCAGTATTAGATACTTAATATTAAATAACGAACCCTACTACATGTCTATTGAATGGGGCCAGTATTAGATACTTAATATTAAATAACGATCCCTACTACATGTCTATTGAATGGGGCCAGTATTAGATACTTAATATTAAATAACGAACCCTACTACATGTCTATTGAATGGGGCCAGTATTAGATATTTAATATTAAATAACGATCCCTACTACATGTCTATTGAATGGGGCCAGTATTAGATACTTAATATTTAATAACGATCCCTACTACATGTCTATTGAATGGGGCCAGTATTAGATACTTAATATTTAATAACGATCCCTACTACATGTCTATTGAATGGGGCCAGTATTAGATACTAAATCTTAAATAACGATCCCTACTACATGTCTAATGAATGGGGCCAGTATTAGATACTTAATATTAAATAACGATCCCTACTACATGTCTATTGAATGGGGCCAGTATTAGATACTTAATATTAAATAACGATCCCTACTACATGTCTATTGAATGGGGCCAGTATTAGATACTTAATATTAAATAACGATCCCTACTACATGTCTATTGAATGGGGCCAGTATTAGATACTTAATATTAAATAACGATCCCTACTACATGTCTATTGAATGGGGCCAGTATTAGATACTAAATATTAAATAACGATCCCTACTACATGTCTATTGAATGGGGCCAGAATTAGATACTTAATATTAAATAACGATCCCTACTACATGTCTATTGAATGGGGCCAGTATTAGATACTAAATATTAAATAACGATCCCTACTACATGTCTATTGAATGGGGCCAGTATTAGATACTTAATATTAAATAACGAACCCTACTACATGTCTATTGAATGGGGCCAGTATTAGATACTTAATATTAAATAACGATCCCTACTACATGTCTATTGAATGGGGCCAGTATTAGATACTTAATATTAAATAACGATCCCTACTACATGTCTATTGAATGGGGCCAGTATTAGATACTTAATATTTAATAACGATCCCTACTACATGTCTATTGAATGGGGCCAGTATTAGATACTAAATATTAAATAACGATCCCTACTACATGTCTATTGAATGGGGCCAGTATTATATACTTAATATTAAATAACGATCCCTACTACATGTCTATTGAATGGGGCCAGTATTAGATACTTAATATTAAATAACGATCCCTACTACATGTCTATTGAATGGGGCCAGTATTAGATACTTAATATTAAATAACGATCCCTACTACATGTCTATTGAATGGGGCCAGTATTAGATACTTAATATTAAATAACGATCCCTACTACATGTCTATTGAATGGGGCCAGTATTAGATACTAAATATTAAATAACGATCCCTACTACATGTCAATTGAATGGGGCCAGAATTAGATACTTAATATTAAATAACGATCCCTACTACATGTCTATTGAATGGGGCCAGTATTAGATACTAAATATTAAATAACGATCCCTACTACATGTCTATTGAATGGGGCCAGTATTAGATACTAAATATTAAATAACGATCCCTACTACATGTCTATTGAATGGGGCCAGTATTAGATACTAAATATTAAATAACGATCCCTACTACATGTCTATTGAATGGGGCCAGTATTAGATACTAAATATTAAATAACGATCCCTACTACATGTCTATTGAATGGGGCCAGTATTAGATACTTAATATTAAATAACGATCCCTACTACATGTCTATTGAATGGGGCCAGTATTAGATACTTAATATTAAAAAACGATCCCTACTACATGTCTATTGAATGGGGCCAGTATTAGATACTTAATATTAAATAACGATCCCTACTACATGTCTATTGAATGGGGCCAGTATTAGATACTTAATATTAAATAACGATCCCTACTACATGTCTATTGAATGGGGCCAGTATTAGATACTTAATATTTAATAACGATCCCTACTACATGTCTATAGAATGGGGCCAGTATTAGATACTTAATATTAAATAACGATCCCTACTACATGTCTATTGAATGGGGCCAGTATTAGATACTAAATATTAAATAACGATCCCTACTACATGTCTATTGAATGGGGCCAGTATTAGATACTTAATATTAAATAACGATCCCTACTACATGTCTATTGAATGGGGCCAGTATTAGATACTTAATATTAAAAAACGATCCCTACTACATGTCTATTGAATGGGGCCAGTATTAGATACTTAATATTAAATAACGATCCCTACTATATGTCTATTGAATGGGGCCAGTATTAGATACTTAATATTAAATAACGATCCCTACTACATGTCTATTGAATGGGGACAGTATTAGATACTAAATATTAAATAACGATCCCTACTACATGTCTATTCAATGGGGCCAGTATTAGATACTTAATACTAAATAACGATCCCTACTACATGTCTATTGAATGGGGCCAGTATTAGATACTAAATATTAAATAACGATCCCTACTACATGTCTATTGAATGGGGCCAGTATTAGATACTAAATATTAAATAACGATCCCTACTACATGTCTTTTGAATGTGGCCAGTATTAGATACTTAATACTAAATAACGATCCCTACTACATGTCTATTGAATGGGGCCAGTATTAGATACTAAATATTAAATAACGATCCCTACTACATGTCTATTGAATGGGGCCAGTATTAGATACTAAATATTAAATAACGATCCCTACTACATGTCTATTCAATGGGGCCAGTATTAGATACTAAATATTAAATAACGATCCCTACTACATGTCTATTGAATGGGGACAGTATTAGATACTAAATATTAAATAACGATCCCTACTACATGTCTATTGAATGGGGCCAGTATTAGATACTAAATATTAAATAACGATCCCTACTACATGTCTATTGAATGGGGCCAGTATTAGATACTTAATATTAAATAACGATCCCTACTACATGTCTATTGAATGTGGCCAGTATTAGATACTGAAATATTAAATAACGATCCCTACTACATGTCTATTGAATGGGGCCAGTATTAGATACTTAATATTTAATAACGATCCCTACTACATGTCTATTGAATGGGGCCAGTATTAGATACTTAATATTAAATAACGATCCCAACTACATGTCTATTGAATGGGGCCAGTATTAGATACTTAATATTAAATAACGATCCCTACTACATGTCTATTGAATGGGGCCAGTATTAGATACTTAATATTAAATAACGATCCCTACTACATGTCTATTGAATGGGGCCAGTATTAGATACTAAATATTAAATAACGATCCCTACTACATGTCTATTGAATGGGGCCAGTATTAGATACTTAATATTAAATAACGATCCCTACTACATGTCTATTGAATGGGGCCAGTATTAGATACTTAATATTAAATAACGATCCCTACTACATGTCTATTGAATGGGGCCAGTATTAGATACTTAATATTAAATAACGATCCCTACTACATGTCTATTGAATGGGGCCAGTATTAGATACTTAATATTAAATAACGATCCCTACTACATGTCTATTGAATGGGGCCAGTATTAGATACTTAATATTTAATAACGATCCCTACTACATGTCTATTGAATGGGGCCAGTATTAGATACTTAATATTAAATAACGATCCCTACTACATGTCTATTGAATGGGGCCAGTATTAGATACTTAATATTAAATAACGATCCCTACTACATGTCTATTGAATGGGGCCAGTATTAGATACTTAATATTAAATAACGATCCCTACCACATGTCTATTGAATGGGGCCAGAATTAGATACTTAATATTAAATAACGATCCCTACTACATGTCTATTGAATGGGGCCAGTATTAGATACTTAATATTTAATAACGATCCCTACTACATGTCTATTGAATGGGGCCAGTATTAGATACTTAATATTTAATAACGATCCCTACTACATGTCTATTGAATGGGGCCATAATTAGATACTTCATATTAAATAACGATCCCTACTACATGTCTATTGAATGGGGCCAGTATTAGATACTTAATATTTAATAACGATCCCTACTACATGTCTATTGAATGGGGCCAGTATTAGATACTTAATATTAAATAACGATCCCTACTACATGTCTATTGAATGGGGCCAGAATTAGATACTTAATATTAAATAACGATCCCTACTACATATCTATTGAATGGGGCCAGTATTAGATACTTAATATTTAATAACGATCCCTACTACATGTCTATTGAATGGGGCCAGTATTAGATACTTAATATTAAATAACGATCCCTACTACATGTCTATTGAATGTGGCCAGTATTAGATACTTAATATTTAACAACGATCCCTACTACATGTCTATTGAATGGGGCCAGTATTAGATACTTAATATTAAATAACGATCCCTACTACATGTCTATTGAATGGGGCCAGTATTAGATACTTAATATTAAATAACGATCCCTACTACATGTCTTTTGAATGGGGCCAGTATTAGATACTTAATATTAAATAACGATCCCTACTACATGTCTATTGAATGGGGCCAGTATTAGATACTTAATATTTAATAACGATCCCTACTACATGTCTATTGAATGGGGCCAGTATTAGATACTTAATATTAAATAACGATCCCTACTACATGTCTATTGAATGGGGCCAGTATTAGATACTTAATATTAAATAACGATCCCTACTACATGTCTATTGAATGGGGCCAGTATTAGATACTTAATATTAAATAACGATCCCTACTACATGTCTATTGAATGGGGCCAGAATTAGATACTTAATATTAAATAACGATCCCTACTACATGTCTATTGAATGGGGCCAGTATTAGATACTTAATATTTAATAACGATCCCTACTACATGTCTATTGAATGGGGCCAGTATTAGATACTTAATATTTAATAACGATCCCTACTACATGTCTATTGAATGGGGCCATAATTAGATACTTAATATTAAATAACGATCCCTACTACATGTCTATTGAATGGGGCCAGTATTAGATACTTAATATTTAATAACGATCCCTACTACATGTCTATTGAATGGGGCCAGTATTAGATACTTAATATTAAATAACGATCCCTACTACATGTCTATTGAATGGGGCCAGAATTAGATACTTAATATTAAATAACGATCCCTACTACATATCTATTGAATGGGGCCAGTATTAGATACTTAATATTTAATAACGATCCCTACTACATGTCTATTGAATGGGGCCAGTATTAGATACTTAATATTAAATAACGATCCGTACTACATGTCTATTGAATGTGGCCAGTATTAGATACTTAATATTTAATAACGATCCCTACTACATGTCTATTGAATGGGGCCAGTATTAGATACTTAATATTTAATAACGATCGCTACTACATGTCTATTGAATGGGGCCAGTATTAGATACTTAATATTTAATAACAATCCCTACTACATGTCTATTGCGTTATACTCCGGACTTACGTAAGCTTCGTATTTGCTGGTATTTGATAGCTTGGACGATGAAGATCCATAATTGTGAATTTGTGAGATCATGTGACCATAATCTTTTGCGCACAGTTCAGTTTGATCAATTTGTCAACAAATATGACATTAATATGCACACGACACTCACAACGTATGTTTAATTTTGCATTTGTTAATCACGATCAAACTTTTTGTTATGTATGCAAAATAATTTATGCGAAACAGAGTAATTTACAGGTAACACGTCCACTAATCTCCCAGCATACATCGGTAAGGTTTTAGGCCCCTCCCTCTGTAGCTACTCAGGTGGGCCCTTAGACTCAGATTGTATTCAATCCACGAAATCTATATTATGGTTAAATATTATTGTGATACAAATAATGACATAAATGCCTGTTGACCAACTATGTAAGTTGTGTTTATTCTCCTGTGTCAAATCTCATCACATTGAACACGGTGAACGAAATAAAACCGTACTGGCCCTCTCGTTTAACTACAAGTATTTAACGCATAAAAATGCAAGACTATTCGTATATAATTATTGTCAAGTACAAGTGTACGAAATAAATATAAAAACAAGAAATTTCTTTTAAAAAGACAATCGGCGTTGACATTAATATTGAGATATCATTTTTACAATAAACATAATACAAGAGGGCCAAGATGATCGTTTTCGTGGCTTCTCGGACCCCACATTTTTTGAGCACCATAAGAAAACTTATCAGATCCGAAAATAATGTGTGATTAATTCAAAATTATTAATATTTGTACCGTGAATAAACCGATCATACTGCCCCATGTTTTCACCAGTGATACATGAATAACCTAAATAATTTACGTTAACATCATTATTATATGAATGTGTTAGTCAATTTAACAAATTAACAATGTACGAAAATAATGGCGGACATGAATGAAAATTATTTTGTGTCAGACTCGTATTGTTATTCAGGTCTTAAGTAATATACCCTACCTTCATCTTAAAGTTATCTATGCATAATGCATACACATTTCGAAGTCAATTAATCATTTATACTGTGTATCCTAATGAAAAGCAATCTTCTGAGAACATTGAGCGCATTTGAAATAATAATGACTTCCATTTTTGATAACACAAACATAAAATATAATTAGATTATGGCGATTTAAAATTATATTCGGTAGGAATATTTTGTATCAAGGGTCTCTTTGTATAATTGGTATTGCAAATAATGTATTAATGCTACGCAAATGAAGTAAAAGTAACATGAATAACATTTCGACGCATTCCGAGACTTGTTTCACCACATTGTATTTATTGAAATCTATAGAAAATGTAGCTTCTTTTTACAAATTAAATAACATCTACTGGAGAAGTTGATAGAAAGATGCAATTATAAATAATCGTTAATAAATCGTATCCACAATTTTAAATCAAATTAACAGTAAGTTTATAATAAAAATTCCACATTTATTGAAATTTTTAGTTTTATGATTCTCTGAACGCTATTATTGATGCATGTAAAAGTATATTAACACAGCTATACAGCCGTTGCTAGCTACGCGCGCTATTTTAAGAATGCCACTACTTTTTGTGGAATGCGATGAACTCGCTAGAATTAATGTGCTACATGCAACGGCAGCTTTGTGAGTGAGATTTATGCATGGGAACATTGCACAATTATTATTTATTGAGCGTAACGCTTATATAAATGTTGGCTAAACAAAATAGTTATTTCGTTACGTGAATGAATATATCATTATGTTTATGGCATACAATGAGAAAATACGTTCATAATAAGCCTCAGTTCTAGAGTATACGCGATGATATGTTTATAACTTCATTTTAACCGCTTATGTAAACAATTATGTAAATTTTTATTCCCCAAAAGTATGCAACAGTTATTGGTATACGTTAAACCATTGTTTGAAGTTTGCATTCCCTAGAATTAGAAAATTTGCCCAATTCTATTGGCATTCAATTTTTCCTCTGCATAATTATCGCAAGAAAATCTTGGTCAAAAGTGATCTTAGACAGCTACGCCGAATAAATGTATTTCATGAAATGAAGGTCACGGTTTATATTTGTATAACCCCACTACTCGTAGGTTGCGGTGGGGGCTATATAGGAATCACGTTGTTTCGTCTCTCAGTCTGTCTGTTGATATGTTGATTGGTCATGACTCTACTGGTCTTCAATGATGATATTGGGTCCATGGGTCAAAGATCATGGTCATTGGATGCCATCAACAAGTTTGCGTCAAAGTTGTGAATTTCAGTCATATCTTCAACAGGTCTTGCCGAATAACAATGATACTTGGTATGTTTGTTGGTCATAACTTGTATAGGGTCCATATTAAATATGGCCGCCAGGGGAGGAGAGGGGGTTCAGTTTTCCTTGTATTGATATATTGAAAATTTTAAAAAGCTTGTGAACACTTCAGAGGCCACGTTTGTATTCCAATCATCAT
Source organism: Congeria kusceri (assembly GCA_027627225.1). Classification (NCBI taxonomy): domain Eukaryota; kingdom Metazoa; phylum Mollusca; class Bivalvia; order Myida; family Dreissenidae; genus Congeria; species Congeria kusceri. The sequence goes on along the minus strand of CM051034.1, from coordinate 45,616,270 downwards.
GAAACTTTTTCAGAACATTTGTCGCAATGATATCTCAGACAAGTTCGAACCCAGGTCACATGTGGTAAAATACTAGGTTACCAGGCCAAATTGAAAAACAAGCTTACAAACAATCTAGAGGCCACATTTTTAGCCGAATCTTCATGTAATTTGCACAGAACTGTTTAATTTCTTAGCCCCTCAGGTGAGCGACCTCGGGCGTTATCGCTGTCTTGTTTTCAATTTCAGCAGAGTTACGGCCCTTACTTTAGCAAAAATTGACATTTTTAGACTTGTGTCGCATGTTACTCAAAAAGTGTAACTGCTGAGGAATGAAACTTTATAAACATATATTTATGAGCATGTAAACTACTGCACCTGGGTTGTTTGGTGCAGATTTATCTGAGTTATCGCCCTTGTTTCAGCAAAATATAACATGTTTTTACTTGTGTCGCGTGTAAATCACAAATTATATCTGGTAGAGTGATGTAACTTTATATACATATTCATTAGCGTGTGAACTTGTGCAGCTAAGTATAGTTATTTCATAGGGTTTTGTGACAACCAGCGGATGGGGGGGGGGGAATCAGTGTCCTATGGACACATGTCTAGTTTTCTTTATATAGCATATTAGTTTCCTTTCGATTCTGACTCCTTACTTTATAAGAGTTGAGCGAGACGGGCTCTCGTGTTCCTTTGTTTTCAACATGAAAACTACACATCTTTGCAAAAGCATCAATTATGACAATATTTATAGTTGCAAGTAAAATATCTAAGTCATTTAAATCGAAAATTACTGCACAATTAAAAAACATCAGGCAACTTTATACCTAATTTGTTTATGGTATTGACCATTGTGTTAAAATGTATTTCAGATAACGCCTGATCTGGTGAAGCACATGCAAAACGTCGAATAGTCTAATAATTTACCCCGGCACGGCGATCAACTACGTGTAAGAGCACATTTAAGAAATTTGCCAGAGAAAGGCAGATTACTTGCATTGCTAAAAGACAAGCTAACACAAAGAAAAGATACAGAAACTGCTGGATTAAGCGACATGCGATCACCTCATCGCCCTTACGGGAATAAATATGCCACGAAGAGTAGCCGGCAGATTGAAATATGATGGATATATAAAGCCGGTCAAAGGAGTATCCATTTGAGAAAACAAAAGGTGGTGAAACACGAAAAAATCGAGGTCCCTAAGACGGCCACAAAGGTAAGAATAATAGAAGAGGCTCTATCTCTATTTTTTCCTGATGGTTTGTCAACAAAAGGACCTTCGTCAGATTTTGAGTTTGACTTGTGGGATTACACAGACCGGCCAATCGGAGATAACCAATCTGTCGCTTATATGTACGACACAACAAAGATGCCTCTTTTACGTGTATATTTGGCGTCTTCTCGAAAACCCGAGCCTATATCTTCTCGTAATATTACACCCAATGGCGAGACAGTGTTGGCACTTTCGGATGGCGATGGCGAGGCTGTGTTGGTACCTCTGGATGAAGATATATTATCACATGCTATGGTCATCGCTGGCAAACCAGGTGATGACAATGACGATGAAGATGATACGTTTACACTTCCACCGATTCTTAACCAAAATAAATCATTAAATCTACCAATGGCTTAACCACCGAAAGAAAAAACTTTAAAACTTCATCGTGGCCACCTTTTAAAAGAGTTTATAGATGGCTTCAAAGGTGTAAATCCTTCGAAGGATATCATTCGAATTCAAATGGTAATGCCTGATAGCGCTCTAGAAGCTGCAGAGGACAATGGTGGCGTCACACGAGACGCCCTGTCAGACTTTTGGGAAGCTTTTTACTCTCAATGCACAATTGGGACAAAATTCAAAATTCCTTGTCGTCTGCATGATTTTGCCGAAAAAGAGTGGGGGGCGGTGGCCAACACAATTGTCTGGGGATTTAAAGTGTGTGAGTACTTTCCTATTCAGCTGGTGTTGCCTTTTGTTCAACTTTGCTTGTATGGAAATGTATCTGCTGATATAATCGGAGCTTTCTTCGAAGTTCTCCCAGAAGACGAATCCAACATACTCGGACAAGCCCAAAGAGACATGTCCGCTGTCGACCAGGACGATCTTCTTGATTTGCTTAACCAGTATGAATGCAAGAAAAATCCGACAAAAAAAAACATTTCACAAATACTTAATGAAATTGCTCACAAAGAAATCATTCAGAAGCCTATGTTCATCGTGGATAGTTTTCAGCCAAACCTGAAACAACTAAATATCTCTGAAGATAGTCTACTCAGACTGTATGCTGATTTAAAGCTGACTCCAAAGCTTGTAAATAGATTGCTGAAGTTTCCAGAAACAACGTCAGTTGAAGAACTGGAAGTCGCAACTCATCTAAAGAGTTTCATCAGGGAACAAAATAGTACAATGATCCAAAAGTTCCTCCGATTCTGCCCAGGATCTGATCTCTTGGTGAGCAAAGCGATCAAAGTTGAGTTCCTAAACGTACCAGGCCTAGCCAGACTGCCCATCGGCCACACTTGTTCATGTGTGTTGGAGTTACCCAGGTGTTACGAGAATTACCCTCAATGTAGATCAGAATTCTCCGCTGTGTTGAGTTCAAACATATGGGTGATGGACATCATATAAAACTTGCCCTGAACTTTGTATGAGACTTATTCTCATTAGAAGTTATCTGTTGAATTCGTCTTTTTGTTTGTCCTTTTGAGCGATCGTCCATTTGACAGAGTTGAGCTGGAGTGCGCGGTTGTTAAGATTACATTAGTTGCTGTGATTGACACACGTGTTTGCAATGTCTTGCAAGAAATGGATTGGTGAAAGATTGTTTCCGATGTTGAAAAGGATGTGTTTACGTGTTTGAGTAAGCGATAACATAGAACATAGTTTTTTATGTGCTTATGTGCATGCGTATGAAATGCAGAATGTGATTTAAATTTTGAATTATCTGAATTTCATACTTTTACAAGTATCTCTTGTTTTGTAAGGAGTTTATATCTTATTTTAGTTTTGATTGTTAATGGAAATTTAAAAATGCGAAGCATGGTTTAAGTTATGTTGCTATACCTAAGTTTAGCTCATATATTTCGTTGTGTGTGTTTCAGTATTTGATACAGTGTTTAAGTTTTTATTGTTTAAGAAATTTTAAAATAGCAAAATATGGTTTAAGTATTGTTGCTTTTCCTAAGTGTTGCTCATCTGAGCACAAACTGATCACGGTGAGCGTTTGTGATCGCCCGTTGTCCGTCGTGCATCGTGTGTCACCATTAGTCTTGATAGAGGTCACATGTTTGCCAAATCTTCATATTTGCTTTGCATATTTCACTTATTTATTGGATGTGTTTAAAAGTGGGTCACCTTTGGTAAAAAACAAACTAGATCACTAGTAAAAGCTTGACCCCACTTTGATAGAATGCATTCTTTGAAACTTGCTCATAATATTTTTTTTCTAAAGTGGGTTACCTGTGGTCATAAACTATGCTATAGGGTTAATTTCAATAAAAAGCTTGCTGCCTCTCTGTGAGTCACATTGTTCGTCCAATATTGATATGACTTTCTCAGAATATTATCAAATTGATAAATTGGATAAGTTCGACAGTTGATCACCTCAGATCAAAAACTATGTCACATGAGCAATGGTAAGAAAACGTTAGTCAAGACACATTTCATTCCGAGATTGAAAGAACATTATGTATCTGACTGATTTTGGATGATTCATTTGCTTTGTTTTATTTTAAGGTTTAGCAATGTCTTAAATTTTGCAAACAAACTTGTACATAATATGCTTTACAACATCAATCTGTTTTAAGTCATTTGTTCAAATTGATTGCCTATTACACTTGTAATGGGTTGTTGCGCCATTTGGCTTACTATATAATTAAGAGGTAAGCATATAATTTTTACTTTTGTAGTAATTATTGCCAATAGTGCATGTGTTTAGGTTTCACATATTAATCCATCAATTTTGTTGTTCACGTTAATAGGTATGGTATGTTGGTTTTGTTTTCGGTTTACATGTTAGCGATAAAAGAATGTCATAAAATGTGAATATAATAATAGCTTGCTTATTACTTACTAAAACGAGATACATAATTGAACCGTTTCACGACAAAACCAGTATTATTGATCGAAATACCATTTTTATATGTATATAGTTTATTGTCGTATATTTTTTCATATTGAAATGGGTATAAAATGTTGTTATGCGTCTTGGTTTTACGTTGCTATGACAACAACATGTATGCTCTCCATTCACAAAACTGACATTGTAGGTTGACTTTCTTAACGTCACCACTGATGTCACCACTGATGTCATTTGTACATGTTTTATCGTGGAACGGCTTAATTATATCTTTCTGAAAAGCATTGTTTTGCACAGTTATCAATTGCAGCAGAGGCTTATTGGCCAACTTGTGTAGCAGCTAACATAGGAACTGAAAAAGAATCACATTTCTGTTACAAGACCTTCCACAGTCTTAAAACGGAGTCAAACTGTGGAAGACAATTATCCAAAAAAAATCAAAAAAATCACATCTTTATATTTTAACAGTATTGTTTTACATGTCATATTATGATGTTATATTAAAAACGTATTTTGAGTCACAAACTACGCATTTACTAAAATACACGTTGTACATGCGGGGAACACGCCTTAGTTCATCAGTCCTCTGTAACAAAACAGACAGTTACGCAATTCGCACACACACACACACGCAAGTTAACTGCATAATAGTTATAAATAAGAAAACTGTTTCATTAAAAAAAAATGTTCTGTACACGGATGGACATACTATTCCTATTAAATGATGATAGCACGGTTATCTGAACTCTCAGCTCCTTATCATTTATCTTTTCACATTGGGTCAACCGAACTCTGCTAAGTGGCAATGTATGGCTTTACGGTCAATAATCTGTAAACACTTGCCTATTTACAGTTACCACAATAGCTTTAAAATGGTTATAAATACGGGATGTTTTTAAATAGAAACATATATAATAAAGATAATAAAATGAAAATTTATTGATTTCTAATCCGTCTGTTGTTTGTTTTATTCAAATTACACAGGCCGTGTTTTATATTACTGCAACTCTTTTCAGAATATGCAGTTTCATGTTAGTAGATTGTGGTATTCCATAGGTAACTTGTAATTGCCGAGCCAAAAATATTTAACGAAATCAAATACGCAAATACGCTTTATTTATTAAACAAAAAAGTTGCATTTTGCTAAATTAGACAAATCGGCCAGGAACAAAATAATCAGAAACTTTATTCATGAATATATTACAAATCGATTTTTCACAAATGTGTGAGTTTCTTGATATAAAGTTTCATGTATCCACATACAAACCAAATTTAAAAAGAAAACACCAACAAAAAAGAATAAAACAACCACAAGCACATTTTTTTATAATAATCATGATCACTTATTGCACTGATACCGTATTCCTAACGGATATTATTTATGTTGTAAGTTTTCAAATCACAGTATACAAACACACAGTCAAACATTATCTTAATTCAACGCAAGTATGTATACATTATATGCATGCGTACGCATACACAAGTTGTTTGTTTCTTGATTTTTGGCGCCGAACATAAACTTTTTTGTCATTTTAAACAATATTTGTTGTTATAATATTAGCGTCTGTTCGTTATGAAGGCAGTTACGCCCTTTGTTACTTTGCCATGGCTTGGTTAAGTCAATAAATCGCAGTTTGCAAAGTTTGTCAAAGCTTTTTTGGATCGTATTTTTTACAAATCAGATTTTTCACACAGCTGTGAAAAATAAGATCTTATTTGTCACATTTATAAGTGTATGGGATATAAATGGGCAGAAAGGAGTATGCGTGAGATTCACATTTTTTTTTTATATTTGTATGGTCAGTTGATGACGAGACAATATACGAAATCATCATCATCATCGTCATCATGTCCTCTATCATCATATTAAGTATCATTTGATTCCTTTAATACTTTTCGAGTTATACTTCGATCGACAAGCGGGTGGCACGGACTGTGCAATAACTATATGCCATATGATTATGATGTAACAAATCCACTGTTTTGGAAAAGTTGCACACTTATTTTCATCAGGAAAAAATATGAATTCGTTGCATATCAAACTTCACACAAAATGTTAAGAATGAGACTGGGACGTGTGAATAATGAGATAATATTTTTCTCTTGTGTGAAAAAAAGAAATCCTATTTTTTCACACGTGTGAAGAATATGTTTTGTGAAAAATAAGGTCCAATAAAGCTTTCTTACTAAATACTGGCGTGAATCGAACATTTAGGCGAACAAGCTTCGATGTGAAAGTTGTAGCACACTTTGACCGATATAATAATAATATTTAACGAGCCCGCAGGGTGAGATTAAATAATTATAATATTGAGGTCAAAGGGTGCTACAAGTTTTTTTAAACAATATACCAAGACATCGCAACTTGCTACGATGCTGGTCCCAATAAGCAGTTCCTAGACGTCAAGTGATGTCCGACATGCTTGGCATGTGTGTAGTTTCCAAATTTATCGCTGTCGTATGTGAAAGCTTATGTGACAATTTCAATATTCTGCACGCTAATTGTTGCACGATAAGTTAGCATATAGGGCTCCGCCCACTAGTTTCTGTCCTAATATCACAGTTATTGAATATCGCAAAAGAATGAAAACTCTCTGAAGTATGGTATAAATCTTAATAAAGTTGGAATGTGTGCAAGCGCTTATGAATATTGAATGGATAATGAAGCTTCCATTGATACAGCACCTGTGTACTTATCCCCAACAGGTGTTGTGACCAGGAACATCAATTGTGGAAACCCTATTGAAATATGTTTTTATAGATACAAAATTTATTCAGCTTTAAGTAAGGATATGTGAAGCCAATATGACATCCATGGTGCAAGACTGCAAGTGTTGGTACGTATTTAAAATCGAACTGCAAATCTGCACTACTAATGTGTATTGTTTAAATTGGGGGAAAAACAAGAACAGTGCGCCGGTATGAAAAAAAGGAAATTGGAACTCGTGTAAAGTGAAGATTGTGAACTTGAAAAACTTCGGCTTTGGTTTTCAAATTGCATTATACAAACTGCCTAATATCAAGTGTGTCTTATTTTAATTATTAGTTTTAATAAGTTATAAAGATTGCACTATAACCAATCACTTAAAAAGTTGTTAAAGCGGTTGTAGACCCATGCTTGTTTGGTCGCGAAGGAAAAAACATTAACGAAAATAAAAGTTTCATATCTAAATCGGATAGATCTCTCGTAGCCGTGTTCTGTGAACTTTAGAAACTCGCTACGCTCTTTTTGAACGTTAATAGAACACATCTACTCGTGATCTCTCCAATACTTAGTAACATATAAGTTATTTTTAATAAACGGTATTTTTGACACACACACACAAATCCACGAAAATAAGCCAATACATTTAGTGAAAATATAAAAAAGAATCAGTGAGATTGGTAAATGAACACTTTTATTTGACCGATACTGTATATATATGGCAACGCACCAGATAAATACAGTATATCTGTTTTCGGGGCGATAACACGTTTTATTATACCTCACGTGACTAGCTCATGTTAAATTTCCATATACCTATCATGCGACAATATATAAATATTGACTTCCTTGAGGATGACAGTGCGCCATGTCAACCCGAGGCAACACTGTCGGCAGTGTTTGTCGAGGGTTGACGAGACGCACTGTTACCCTCAAGGAAGTCAACATTTATTTTATTATACCGAACAATCCCGTATCATTTGCGTACCGGGCGACATAGCGGTAGCGAGCGACATTGCCGGGCGACATTATACAAATATTCCGTTGGCATTTGAGAACAGTCAAATGTTTTCCTGAAGTAGAGGGGGCATATTTTGAACTGTTACCCCGAGGCCGTTAGGCCGAGGGCAACAGTTCAAAATGTTGCTCCGACACTGAAGGAAACAATTTGACTGTTCCAAAATGACAATGAAATATCTGTTTTATTACCTACTTCTAATAATAAATACAAACAATATTGAATTGCTTTATTTTCCATGAAATCTAATATAATAATAGTTGTGAATCACACAACTCAAAATGGAACAATCATTATTCTGAGTCCTAGCTGCTTGTAACAGTCAGTAGCAGTCAGTGTTACTTTAAAGTTACATTGCGCAACGTCCTGCGTAGGTTGCTCCCTTTGAATAATAATGAGGGCAACATAACGAAACAAAACCATGAAACATCACAAAATGTTGCCAGTTGGAAAAAGTTTGTTTTAGCAAAGTGGTAAACAGTTAAAAACGCTTATTTATCATTTATAGAGTAAAGTAGGTAATAAATAAAATTGTTGCCCGCTGCAGTTTATATGCATTATATAGAGAAATTATCAAGTGAGGTATAATAATTCGTGATGTCGAATGCGAAAGTATAATGCCACCCTCGCGTGGATCTAAAAAATGGCACAAAGGTTTCTCCCTATATCAAGGGAGGCAATTGTGTATAAAAATAATCGGCAAGCGCTTATTAAAAATGTTTTGACTTCCGGCACTTGCATAAAATAAGATCGGACATGTTCTTTACCATTCGTTTAAATACAGGAAAACGTACATTAATATGGATATGACACAAACGGTAATATCCAGGCTCATTTTTCTGTTAGTATATTTCATCTATTTGCTATTGCTGCTGCGAATTGAGTCTTTCGTATGCTATCATTTAATAGAGTAACTTCTCCCGACAAAAATATAAATAATGGTCCATATGCTTGCTTTAAAAATGTATAACACCATTCAATAGTAATGGCTACATGTCCTTACCTCCCCTTAAGTTACCGCTGTCGATTACTCTAGAATGCCTAAGTCACACATTCAATGTATAACACCATTCAATAGTAATGGCTACATGTCCTTACCTCCCCTTAAGTTACCGCTGTCGATTACGCTAGAATGCCTCATTCACACATTCCCGATTATGGCTCCCGACAGCATCGCGACAGCGCTACGATACACATATCGGGAGCTGTCTGGACTCTTTTGGGACGCTGTCCTGAGAATCGGGAATTATAGGCATACGTTAAGGGTGATCGACCAAGTACTCCCGACAGTAAAGTGTCGCACGTAAGATTCGGGACACTCAGCCGAGTTTGTAAAGTCGGTACTCTGTCGGGATAGGTTAGGCTGTATCAGATTAAATTCGGGAGGGTGTCGGAACTGTGTCGGGACAATGTCCGGTGGAACGGGAATGGTATTGCGTAAACATATTGTTATATATATCACGTCTGCTGTATTAGCGTGTGTTTTGTGCATCTTTGTCATTCCTAGAAACAAATTTGACCGGTCCACCATTTAATTTACAGATAGTAAAAAAATCGGAAAGTTCGGGACTCTGTCGTGACTGTCTGGACACTGTCGGATGCCATTCGGGAGAATTGGGACGCTGTCGGTACTCTATCGAAACGCTTTCGGGGCGCTTCCTGGACATTTTCGCTATTTTGAAATAAAATTGAATTTCGAGCCCCGATTCTCAAAATATTGTCCCGACTTATGTCATATTTGATTCGGGCACTGTCGGCTCAGGAACGGCAAAAACAAAATGTGTGACTGAGGCTTAAACCCTGCTCGAGTTGCACGAGAAATCGACTGTTATTCCAAAATAACGAATTAATGATATCACGTTCAGACAGGCATGTACGTTGTTGGAAACTAATTACAAGCATTTAGAAAGAGGAATGAAAAGGACGTGTACGTTCTCATTTATTTGTTCACATAAAATTGAAATATTGCACAACTGTAATAAAATAATACATTATAAAACTGAAGTAAGGAATTCAAGGAATGTCAAAGTAGATTACCAACTTGAGAGTAATACATTTCTTTTATGAATACCAATGTTTTCGTACATTTTTAGTTATTAGGTTAATTGTAATGATTGTGTCTTTGGACAAAATTTGCCACACGGCGTCACTGAAGATTTTACGGTTTATATGGCGTCCGGTTTTCTACGATTCATGTACATCAAGTTGTCAGAGAAAACTGTTTACATAGACCTAAAGGTGTCTGTAATTTCCTGATTTCTACAAAATCTGTAAATTTCTGAAAATGACATTTTATGTTTCATCTTGCTTAAAAATGATCAACTGCAGCAATAATAATAATAATAATTAAAATAATTTGCCAATTTGCTCATCGTAAGACGGAAATTTGGCTTTGATTGTGTACTGCGTTCCAAAAACAAAATGATTATCCTAAATGCCTACAGTAAACAAACCAGGCTTTTTTTCTGTAATTAATAACCAAATCGATTTCTCGTCTGCTTATAATCTGACATACATAAGTTATACAGTATGTAAAAAAATTAATCGCATATTAGCACGTGCAGTGCAAGATTTAGTATATCCACCAATATTCAAATGAACGCACGAATAATAGGCGGCCCCTATTGATATAAGAGCAATCATGTGTACTTATGTACGAGTATATGACACACGCAAGTTGTGTAAACATGTATCATTATTACCAGTACAATCATTATAATTGTAACATATCATCTAACTCAGTTCTTATTTGTTGCCGTAGATTAATATAAAGGGTTCTGGCTTCATTGGAGTCTCGTGGTCTTTGGAAATCGTTTTCTTCAATTAGCAAAGTGCACAACTCAAACACTTTTTCGTCTGCACATATCCTGTTTTTCTTCCTAGTTTCATTTGTACAAATTTCAAGTTCGTTCTCGTATACAGGACACAGATGGTCTTCTGTTTGATATAAATGAGGCAGTTTGTAGAACAAAATCGGCCGTCTTCCCCCATAAGCAGCGCGTTCTTTTGACTGTAGAACGTGGGTGTTCCATGTTTCAAGTACTTCATCAAGATTCGTCTGAAATAGACGAGAAAGAAAACAGAATGAGGTTTCATATATCGTGTTGTGCAATAAAAGGGAATGATAATGCGTTCTGTTCTTCATAGAAAGTACTGTTTTGTCAGTTCATATAATTGAAATATCTTTTTGCAAAGAGCTTACATAAATTCAGGTCCATTTAGATATGGAACGGGTTAACTAAATAAGCATATTGCTCTGCAAATCCATATAAATCAAAGCGTATTAAAAGTTGTTGATGCACGACGGGCCGTAAGCTATCATGAAACTTTTAAAGAAAGATGAACTTTAACAAAGATACAGAAGGTACATTTTTATTAAATTTACATCTTTGTACTAAATACAGATTTTCGTATTTCTTTGCCATATGTCACGGGACAGGGATATATCACATCAATGTAAACAGCGCTTGTAATTCTGTTTCAGTCATTTTCAGTAATATTTTTACCAAAATAAATTGTATAATATTCACATATTAAAGCCCCAGTGCATAAATATTTACTAAAAATAAAATTTAGCAAATCGTTTCTAATGATCATCTTACCGACCAAAATGCCAAAAAAAAATGCATTGAAATCGGTAAAATAATAACGTTTTGGTAACATTTTATCGCATTTTATATTCTGTAGGCGATAGCTGTTGATGCCTCTTGAGTAAATCTGCATGTACAATTTACTACACACTGTGTATATTCCATTTGTACCAAGCGTTTTCGAACCTAGACAAATATATATTAAGCTACATGTGAACTAACCCGGAAGGGAGACTCAAACACGAATATGTATTGAGTAAATCCTTACTGTATTACAGTTGACACTGTAATGCAATGGTTAGAAGGTACAGTTTGTAAGCGCTATGTTTTGGCTTCGAATCCCAGTACAGGCACTTCCATATTTTTAGAATATAACCTACATTTTGATCCAATGAAACAGCTGGATGGCCTCCATTATGTGAATCACTTAGGGGCCTAATCATGTAGAGTATGTTCTTAACGGATGCGATTTCTGGTTTATGATTGGCCAATTAGAAGCTCTCCTTATGGATTTCTACTATGTACATGCTCAAATGATGTTCATGCAAGCGACCATTCAAAATGTAGGTTCTTTTTTTAGTAAATTAGAACACACTAGGTAAAAAATCTTATTGGTGAAGAAGGGGCCTTGCGATCGCAGCGAAGCGAGCCCCTTCTTAACCAATAAGATTTTACTTAATATGTTCTAACTATAACGTAGAAAAATGTATGGCGCGACGCGATATTTTTTGGCTGACGTCATGACACGGAATCAATATCAACCTCGATTTTGGCACAGAAGACAGCTGCACAGATACTGCGAGTGAAACGAATTTTTAATTGAAAGTTGATGCAGATAAACTGAATATACTATCAAAACAACAAATGTATTTGATAGTCCATAAAATCTAAATCAAATTATGGAATAAACAATGAAACAATAATAATGTGTAATCTTGTCATTTCAATACCTTTGTTTAATCAATTGTTTAATTTTGAATAATGCGTGTAGTTTACTTACGTTTTGATGACTATGTGTTATATTTACATTTATAATAAGGCACTATTCATAGATATTAGACGACATTATACTTTTTACTATAGTCAACGACTAATAATCACTGACAATCACGCAGATTTGATCCCCAGTCACTCATTGAGCTACTCAATTAATTAAGTCCATCACGATCTATTACCAAACTGTACATTCGCTTTCGTTACTTTGAATTTGAAAAATTCATCCTTTATAACAAATATAATGTATTAAATATATTTCAGAATGTCATTACTATTGTGTTGTGATTTACAATACCATAACCGGTGATTGCCACACACCCGTCATAAATTAAATCGAACACCGGCAAAATGAACACGGAAAAAGAAAAAATTATAAAAATATTTTTATTACATATTCAACCAACAGAAGTATTTTCTTTTTAACATAAATGTTTCTAGATACCGGGCCTGCATCTTTAATAAAACGTATACACGCTTTAGGCAGTTTGCTTTAGCGCAAACGTTACACGTATATTGCTAACCCAACATACTACAGCAAAGATGTGAAATCTAGACCAAAGAACAATAATAATTTTATTTCAAGAAATTGGCTGTTTTTAAATTGATAATGTTTAAGTATTTCCTACCTGAATAACATCCATGAAACAGAATTGAATTAAATTTTTGTCTAACATGTCCCCGCAGTAAAGATCTTTTTTGTATTTTCCTAACTCTGAAAATAAGTTCATGAAGTACTGGGCCATTTCTTTTCTAAGAAGTCCCCAAAACCGCTCGATCCGCTGATTGTGAGTGCTTGTTCCGCGTAAAAAGCTTTTTTGTCCACTAAATGCGTCCTCGTGGTCCCTTCGTAGAAATAGCTGCATTTGTTCCATGTCATTATTCTCAGTCCATAGATCAGCCCGTATTCTTTTGAGACATCCACCTTTTTCTCGTACTGCTTCTACATAGTAACGAGCTATCACCTTGGGATCACTATTAGTTGTTGCAGCCTCAAGCCAAACAATGTACCTTGAGAACCCGTCTATGCAGCCATGAAAAGCATACCATAAGGTTTCAATTTGTCGTACCCGTCGACATGCCATACGAAATTGGTCCCTGGACTGGAATATTGTCGTCTCTTTAATCGCTTCCGTAGTCGTCGGGCCATGCCTTCCGGATCAAGTAATTTCATTATAGAAAAATCTGTATCCCTTGGAATATTAAATCCAGATTGCATACATATCAAGTGTATCTACCTATATCCGTGTGAAACACCAGATGTTTTCAACTGTTTAAAAATAAAACACGCAACATCTACCAAATCAGAAAACTTCCTCCTCCAAAAAAATCCAAGCAGTTTTAATTTTCTCTTAAATGTAGACATGCTTATCACAATTCTATCTAATAAGCTAGAATAGCCAAAATTTCCTTATTCTTAAACCCTAATTTACAATAAGTTTCAATTAACCGATCGATTTTAGACATTTTGTTCTTATAAGATTCTTTAGAAAATCCATCCTAAATTATAACGAAGCCTTCAGCGCTTTAATAGACGTTTTCGATACGTTATAACGCGTTTAGTAAACGCAATTACGTCTTTCTTTGCATAATTGCGAGTTTAGTTTTGCGTTATAGCGTCTTTCTTTGCGTTATATGGAGTTAAGTTTTACGTTATAACGTGTTTGTTTTGTGTTAGTACGTGTTTCTTCGCGTTATTTCGAGTTTAGTTTTACGTAATAACATTTAATTTACGTTATTACGTACTTTTTTGCGTTATTACCAATTACGGTTTACGTTATAATGTGTTTCTTCACGTTATATCGAGTTTAGTTTTACGTTATTACGTGTTTGTTTTGTGTTAGTACGTGTTTCTTCACGTTATTTCGAGTTTAGTTTTACGTAATAACTTGTTTATTTTACGTTCTTACGTGTTTTTTCGCGTTATTACGAGTTTCGGTTTACGTTATAATGTGTTTCGTCACGTTATAACGAGTTTAGCTTTACGTCTTAACGTATTTGTTTTGTGTTAATACGTGTTTCACTGCGTAATAACGCATTTAGTTTTCCGTAATAACGTGTTTATTTTACGTTATTACGTGTTCTTTTCGCGTTATTACGAGTTTAGGTTTGCGTTATAACGTGTTTCTTCACGTTTTAACGAGTCAAGTTTTACGTTATAACGTGTTTGTTTTGCGTTATAACGTGTTTTTGCTTTCGCATAATAGCGTGTTTGTTTCGTGTTATATCGTGTTTTTTGCATTATAACGTGTTTATTCGCGTTATAACATGTTTTGATTTACGTTATAACGTGTTTGATTTGCGTTATTGCGTGTTACTATGCGTTATTACATGTTTTGATTTACGTTTTTACGTGTCAAGTTTGCGTTACAACGTTTTTCTTTGCGTTATTATGCATTAATATATATTTTTTAACGTTCGTGTGACACTAATAGGCTTTTGTAGTCGGGAAGATACCTTTTATCTTTGATTTTTCGCGTATTTCGCAATGCAAACTGTTGATATACTTTAGCATGTGCATAGTTTGGTTATCAGTTGTTAGTTTGTCATCATACTTAACTCCTACAGGGTGACTGCATAACGTTGAATTTTCCATTATTGAATGGTCTTTGACAGAATGGATGCCTGAACCATAGGTGTTCCGTGATAGAAATGCGTGTTGGCGACAGATGTGTGAGAACGGTCGACAAACTCAAGGGATTATAACTGGACTATCGCATCGATGCTGTAATTGACCCTGAAGCAGACATCGCCGTCACCACAGACGATCTGAAAATCGAGGTATTAGAAATTGCATTTGGACCCGATACCCATGTATCAGCATTTGGGAACAGCAATTACAAATGGCGAACTTGTTATCTCATTTCGCTATGTCATGTTTGAAATAAGCTTAATAGATCTTTAGGAAGCGCATGAACAGTTCCTCACCAACGTGCGAGATAAAAGCGGCGAAATAGGTAAGGAGAACTTCACTTTGAGGGCTGGCGTAGATGTTTATTCACCGTTTTATGTGCTTTTTTCAATACATCCAGTGCGATTATACAGTGAATGACATTCCGTGTTCTGACGGCATTGCAATGGCCGATATCCAGTTTTGCAAGGGCTTTCTATTTGACGATTACGAAGAAGACACACATAGTCAGACAGTTGTCGTGCATAACTTGACATTTGCGCGACACGAGTTCGTTCGAAAGACCGATGAGTATTTTAATAACAAAACTTACATGTATCAATCAACTTTCTTCAACAAGTTGAAAAGAAGTACGATTGGCCATCCGAGCAGTGCAGTAATGACCAAGACAGCTTTATCCACACTCACTGCAACTACCGTAAAAGCTTTATGTTTTCGGACACTTTAAATTTCCGGACACCCTATTTTTTAGCCAAAATAATTATTTTTAGTCACTATATATTTTCGGACATTCTGATTTTAACCCATAATTAATGAATCTAAATTTTCGGACATTTTAAATGACAGTATTTTAGCAGAATTCTAACCAGTTTACGTTTATCCGGTGCCACATCGCACATGTGTGTTTACAACCGAATGAAGGTCATAAAACCTGGCAGACGAATGAGTGGAGGCGCTGGACCGTTACAATAGCGTTATTGGGTAAAGAGCAAGGTGCCATAAATAATGGGTTTACCCGATTGTGTATACCGGTAATGATATCGTATATTAAATATGCTGTTGAAATTATCGTATTAAGGAACCAGTCTTAATCAGTCTTAACTATTTACCAATAAATTCTGCTTCATTTATTCACAGTTGTTGTTTTTTGGCGTTTATTGTCATAGTGTCTATACATGTTCGGACACCTGTAATTTGGGAATATTTTTGTGTATCAAAATTTTCGGACACGAAAATTTTTAATTATTTTTAAGTGTCCGAAAACATAAAGCGTTTACGGTATATTATATTTTACATTGACGTTTAATTACGTTAAAGGCATTAACAAGTTGATACACGTACAACTAAACATTAAAGTTGACTTAACACGTATACACATTTTTATAAAATAAATGGAATTTGAACAGTTTGAAGTTCAGTTTAGTGTTTACATAATCAACACTACGAAACTAGCCGAAGTTCCTCGTGTTTTATGTAGAATACCGTGCAGCTCGCCGAATATTAACGGTTAAAAGTCGGATTTAATCCGCATCGCCACGAAATTCGACAGTAAACAAAGATAGTATTTGTAAACAGTTTTACTTGGAGGATCAGTGATTTTGCAATAAACAGTATCCAACAAACCACATGTTTCTGACGTAGGTTATATACTAACGTAAACACATGCTAAGACCGATAACCGTTTTATTATAGAATCTGCTAATATGGCCATTTTCACCGTTTGTGCGGCTTAAACTAACTGTTCAGTTGTTAACTATATCTACAATTATACCAATGTCTCCTGATTATTGCAGTAATATATGCTTTAGTGTAGATTGAACAAATTATGAACATTTAGTTAAAAACTATCTATTTTAGCTCGATTGTGTCGAACGCCTGAGGCTTATTGAGACACTCTTGAGTCCGTTTTCTGGGTAGAACCATTACTTGGTGTCTTTTAGGGAAGATCAATCGAATGCTCCCCGAGTAGTGATCGAACTCACGACCTCCCTATCGCAAGGCGGACACCATATCCATTACACCACTGCGACACTCCCCGAGTAGGGATCGAACTCACGACCTCCCTATCGCAAGGCGGACACCATATCCATTACACCACTGCGATACTCCCCGAGTAGGGATCGAACTCACGACCTCCCTATCGCAAGGCGGACACCATATCCATTACACCACTGCGACACTCCCCGAGTAGGGATAGAACTCACGACCTCCCGATCGCATTCTTATGTAGATAACATGAATTAACTACTAAAAAATAAAACAAATGAAAAGAGGGAAAAATAACATAAAGAAGAAACTGTCATGCCAATAAGTGATGTTAAAGTAAAAAAAATTAAGATGAAAAAGAGAACAATGTGGCAGGACTCGAAGCACAGTCATTGTGATTCAAAGTTCAAAACACTATCAACTGCTATTCTGTCCGACGTGACGCTAGTTTTTGGAGCATCATGCTGGGTTAGGCAATAAAGACCCTCTTCGTACGGCCTAGTACTATTGAGCATGATGCTCAATAAACGAGCATGATGCTCGACCTAAAGAGCATGATGCTCGTTCAATAAACGAGCATGATGCTTGATAAACGAGCATAATGCTCAATTTTAGGAGCATGATGCTCGTTCATTTGGGCATGATGCTCGATAGTACTAGGACGTACGAAGAGGGTCTTTATTGCCTAACCCTGTATGATGCTCCAAAAATTAGCGTCACGCTCGCATTGACGAGCATGATGCTCGATCTTATGAGCATGATGCTCAACCGAAAGAGCAAGATGCTCGTTTTCTGAGCATCATGCTCGTTTATTGAGCATGATGCTCGACCTTGCGAGCATGATGCTCGTTCCTGGGAGCATGATGCTGTCTACGATATTAAAGACCCTAATCGTAATCCATAGAAATCCGTTTGTTAGACGCTAGATAATGGTTTAACCTATTTAAAAAGGATAATCGGGCGCTACCGGATATTATTAAGTGCCAGATCAATAAAATATCAATAAAATAATGCATTATGAGCTAAAACCTTATACACATTTCCATAAAATAAATCGAATTTGAATGATTTGAAGTTCAGTTTAGTGTTTACATTTTCAACACTACGAAACTAGCCAAAGTTCCTCGTGTTTTATACAGAGTATCGTGCAGTTCGCCGAATATTAGCGGTGAATATTCGGATTAAATCCGCATCGCCACGAAATTCGATTAGAAATAAAGCTAGCATTGGTAAGCAGTTTTACTTGAATGATCGGTATTTTTGCAATAAACAGTATCCAACAAATCAAATGTTTCTGACATAGGTACTACGGTAAACACATGCTAAGACAGACAATAAGATAACCGTTTTATTGTACAATCTAATATTGGCCATTTCAACTTCTTGTGTTGCTTTAAGCTATGACATTCCAAATGTGTGTGTTCTTGTCACATATTAAAATCCTCGAAATAACGTGGCCCATCGTACCTCATTACTGCACGTAATATGAATGGTATATTATAAGGTTGCTTAATAACTCTTCATTTTAATTACATGTACATTGTAATTAACTAATATGGATTTTTATATATTACATAATTGTCTGGAATCACAATCAACACAATTTAATATTGTTTGTTAACCTTGATTTATCGTTAACTAATTTCACATTTATGTATAGCACATGTGCTAATTCTTTAAACGCTAATTATTATAAGTAGTTCTGTAATTATAGTTAAATAATAATAACTTCCAACTTGTGGCATTGTCTGATTGTACAATGTGTTTAACATATCAAGTATCATAATTATTTACATAATTTCATATTATTCTTATCCATGTATTACAAGTGTTAATTTTTGCAAATGCTAATTATTATTAGTAGTAGTTTCTGAATTTTCAGTTACATTATTAATGTAATGTATTAATTATTTTTCAACTTCTGTCATTGTCAAATTGTACAATGTGCTTTTACATATTGCGTAACATATCGTAAATTTCTTTGTCAAAAAAAGCAATGTTTGTGTAGGTGTATACTAATAAAATGTGTTGTTATTTGTTGTTTGTTTGTTTGTTTAACAAGTACTCCTATGTTTTTTGAAACTTTCGCAGTTAATTATGTGCAACTGACACTTTGCCAGTGCTGATTGGATGCTAAGACATACAGTGGAAAATTCCACAGCAGCAGAAATGGCCTTAACATAGATCAGTATGGAAGCAAGCTACATTCGTACCAATGAGTCGCAAAGTGTAATGATACTGATGTAAAAATAGCCGTATCATGCTGACTCAGCGAGATGCATTGATTTTACTGATAAGCAGGCAGCTGAAATGACTGAGTGGAAAAATACACAGTCACTTAGTACAGAGGTCTATTCGTTAACAAAACAAGCCAATTATAAAACATATTAAAAAACAGATAAAATTAATAGTAATATAGTATGCAAAATACAATAATATCTGAAGCATTATGTAATAAGATGGGCATTATAAAAGCTTATATAACACTCTAACCTTCAATTCCATTTTAACCACACCAGGAACTAATACGACAGTCACATAATGCGTTAACATAAACGTATACCACGAAAGAAATGGAGCAAGAGATAATAAGACTATAGCAAATAATGCGCAACTATATAAGAAAAAATAAGTAACGAGACCAATAAACATTAATACACGCTACTGAAAACAAATGCAAGATGTGTTCAATATCCAGTGCCAGTTCAAAAGTTTATTGTTTGAACAGTATTGAATGCTATAGCACAATAAATAGTATTGACATGGAGAGGTACATGTACACCAATTCACAACACGGAAAAGGAAAGAGTAGAACATCTCATACATAAATAAATGTAGCATTTTAGAACAAATCAGAAAAGTATCCTGGTCAATGCAACTAAAAGTGCGGACATTTTATTAGAGCAAATTTAATATTTACAATCATTATGAGCATGTAAAAACCGTTGCGCAACCTGGGTCATGCATTCTGGTGATCTAGTTGGATAACAAAAACATATTTTAAAAGTTTCAGTTGTCGATGAATGTCTGTGGATTATATTAAGAACTATGCCGACCTAATGGTTATCGCTAGCTAAGCACGCGCCAAAATGTGAACTTAGTGGCGTATCTATCTCTCTTCCATTAAGCCAAACCCCTTTCCACGACTTAGACTCTGTGCAGTCAAATGCAGTTTGATAGTTTGTAAGAAAATAATAAGGATTTCATGCACATTTGAAGCAATGTATCGCTATTGTCGAAGCACTTGTATTATACTGATAAATGTTACAGGTCTAATCTGCATTTTAGATAAGATTGAGATTAGTAGGAAGACAGTGTTGGCATCAACGCCAATTCATGCTTGCATTTGAATATAAAACAAGTGCATGTATTTGTATCACAATTAAATACCAGTGTGTAAGGATCCATCCCGAATGTTATGCGTATACAAACCCATTAGCCACCATGCCACCGACTAATGGTAAATTGAGAAGACACATACTGGATGACGTCGAAAATGAATAGGCCATGGGAATCTGATCTGCAACATAATGCGTAGTCTGGTATGGTTATTACGCAGCATTTCGAACGCCACATGATTTCATGCGACATTTGATATATATATATTCGCTCGGAATAGGCAATCACACACACGCGTAATTTATTGAGAATCAGACAAACATGTAAGCCAGTCTTGTCATCATTCGTGTCTGTACACGATTTATTGCAGAAAACTGTGTCTACAATGACACGGGCTACACTATACTGGTGTTTTTCGTAGTTTCTAAGGCACATAAGCCATACTTGCCTAATTTAAATATCTAAAAATTATTAAAATTTATGTGTATTTCAACATGTTTATATAGGCGAAAAACGCGATTCAACTGCGGCATGCTCCTATAAAAACGTAATGCAGATCCATGAAATAACTATCTATTACTCGTCTTTAACAATTTTTAAAGGATATAACTCAAAGTTTGCTCTACACCAAATTTTGCCAAACCGATTAGTAACAATGCATTCTTTTATATTTGATACCTAGTCGTTTTTGTCATGGTTTCTCTGTCATAAAATTTATAAACCTGTAGAATATTAAGAATAGTATACGCCTTTTTACAATATGATTTTTATCTAAATTAAATGTTTTGCAAGTATTATGAAATATTTTTACACATATATGTAAAGGCACTCCACTGAACTCCCCGTACAAAGCAGCTAACTGTGTTGTATTTTTAACTCCAAGAAATGATCTCAAAAAAGTTAATTAGGATTACTTCAACTTCTTTCACTTGGCGAAAGCTCAGAGAAAAACAAGGAAATAGGCAACTCGAGTATATATGAAATCATTTACGAAGTGAAAATGAGGCATCTTGTGATTAGATTTTTGTGATCTGTCATAATTTACCATTTTACACCTATTAAACAGATTGGTTTTTGAACGATCATACCGTTTTACCTAAAATATTGTTAAATATAACTCATAATCTCTTGCCTGTCCTCTCTCAGACACAATTATTTTAGTTTTTGGCCACATTCATTTTCAACCCCCATTTACAAGACTAGTTTTCGTCATCTTTTAACATGGTCTTAAGCGTTTCTTGTAGGTTTGTTTGTTTGTATTTAAATTAATATATAATTGAGTTTCATACATGCACATCTTTGTTTTCTGTTTAAATTATTTAGATTCGGTTTTTAGTTTTTAGAAAGATTCTAATTCGACCAAAAAGCAATAATTGTTGGTTTTCGCTAACGTCACCCCAAAAAAACTAGGGGGGGGGGGGGGGTATAAAATAATTTTTTTTTCCTTTACTTGTTTTCTTCTTCGGTATATTCACTACAAAGTATAGGTTTATTGGACTGCATGTAAGGTATTTAAAAGCCTTCCGTAAAAAAAACAACAACAACGATCTGTACCTTACGCCTTTGTTGAAAAAGCGCCTTTCTCAAGCAGACTAATTCGAAATGTTTCATAATTACGGAAAAGCCGCATATGGGCGTCAACTGCTAGTAACAAAAAGTAAAATGATCAAAGTGCAAAAAATGGGCGGGGCGGTGGATCGAGTAAGCGGAAACCAACAATGGTTAACGCCTCATTGCAAAGTCGAAATGAAGAACATGGCCATATTTCCGTACAGCTTCTAAGACAATCCTATGGAAATTCCATAAGTCTGTGGCAGTTTCGTTTAACGTTCTTTTTTAATTATCTTTTTTTCCGTTCAAGAATCAACAAGACGCTCTTGTCATAAATGAACAATAACATTTGTTTTTTATGTGAATAATGTTATTTGAAATGTAATGTATACATCTTAATGTTTTAAAATGTTCGTTGAATGTTTTATGAAAACCAGTCTCTGTCGAGTACTATTCGTTTCAGTAGGAAGGTAAGTAGACATTTATTATTTATTGTCGCTTGAGGTACGATTAATTAAAAAAATTGTATTTTCTGAAGCCATTTATCAAGCAATTTCATCCGCCACTAATGTGTATTACTAATTAGTGTTGCCAGTCGCATAGTGTCAAGTGTTAATTAAAACGTAAAGGTAATTTAATAGCATTATTACATTTCATTTACGTATGTAGCATGAATAACGTTTGCTGCAAACTGAGTGAACTTGTGTACATGTATGTACTGGGAAACTAAATACATTTTCTTATATCGAACAGTGACAATATAATATGTTCGTACCTCGGTAAGTGTGATTTTTCTTGGCGAAACTGGAAAATATAACAGATTAAAATACACAAATACGATATGTGGCAAACATTACTTTGCACATCTACCTGGAATTATCCAAAGGAGTGTATCAAAAAAGAAACAAAGTGAACATAGATATTGACTCGGCTAAATTAAAATGCTCAAAACTCAAAGAACACATATACATCATTGTATAAACTACTATTTTACAAGTATCCGATTCTTTTGGCGGTCTTTGTACATGTTCGTGCATAAATAGTTCTATTAATTTAGCTCGAGTAAAATAATAATTCGAACAAATATATACATTTGTTTCACAAATAAAATTTTCAACTGCTGGTGTGTTGTTGCTGTTTTGTTGTTGTTGAAATATTGTGCTTATGAAGTTTTATAAAATGCGTCGCATTTAAGGGATATATCCACAACTTAGCAAACTTACAGTGTTCAAATGTATTGCCACATATTTAAAAAAAGAACAGTACGCCATCTGCATGTATACAAGATATTGCCAATCCTAACAAACAATTATTGGAAATATTATGTTTCTTAATAATTGAAATGGTTGAAATATACAGCGAGTGTAACGCTTTTCGTCGATGTGTTTTAAAAAAATACAAGCGTTTGACTCACCTTATGTAAAAATATCAACAAAGTGAAACTCTAGCTGCATCAGCAGTGGAGAACTCTTATTAGCAGCATAATGTCCTTTATTTAGGCAAGTCCGAACGTCGCATTTGACCCATACTTATTAACACTACATGTGAATTGTAATTAAGGTTAACCTCATAGCATCGCAAATCAAATTAAATAACACTAACAATTGAACACTAATTCCATTTAATTGCAATTTAATTCCTCAATGGTTGTATGTCAACCATAGCAATAGACTAGCAAAGCACATGTTAATGTACATACCTTCGCTTAGCGTTATCTGTCTGTTATTCAATAGTCGAGTAAAACTGTAAATATCATTGTTTAAGGTTTATTCATCTTGTTTATTATAGCTCATGTGTATTAGACAACAATCGTTACATACATCACTAAGATAACCAGCTATGCAAAGTGCAAACATACTTGCATACATTACGGCGACCTGTTTTTAATAAATGCTTAAATAATATGTTCATAGAAGAGGATGACATTTGATCTAGTGCTATAACTGCGCTGGTCTAATTAAGGACAATATACGGTTAAAAAGTCATTCTATGAAATAGTAGAAACAAAATTGGATATATACATACACAAGTGTGATTCATGGTCATTTACACCAAAATGAGTACTAAAATAGTATGTATCTCGCATTTTTAGCCATCTTTGGTTTCAAAGGAAAGCATATAAATTCGCGAACTATAGACTAAAACATTGAGTGAAGATTGGTGTCGTGTCGATCGTATATTACAGCGCTCATTGCAGAAATTTACGCCATGTTGATCATGGCAGGCGCACTTGTATTATTATTAATGCTATGTTGCTTAAGCAAAAATGGTATTATTGTGGCCTTTACTGACTTTGTTTTTGACTACAATGCAAGCGATCCTCTAAACGCCATCATGAACTACTGTCCAGATATGAAACCGTGTTCTCAGAAAACTTTGACGAACGTTAGTAACAACGCCGAAGGCTATAATGCGACGTGTTGCATACCTTGCAAGTGCGATCAGGCTTGTTTCGACAGAGGCGATTGCTGTTATGACATAATTTTAGATGAAGGCATACAAACTGATAACCCATTTCGTAATTCAGTTAAAAGCATCGGGACGAAAAGAATGTTGGAATGCACATACGGAGCACGGCTTTAAGAACATGTAGTATTTGCTACAACAATATTGTCCCACCCAGTACCAGGATACAGATGTACGAAACCGATGTCTGCAACCGAACAATGGCAGTATGAAAGACAACACGCCTGTGTATAGTGCCGAGACGAAAAAACATTACAGAAACGAATACTGTGGAATATGCAACGGCCTAGAAATCATGTCACTTTCGTCGTGGACAATTAAAATTAACAGTTTATATGACATAAACATATATGACCTGATGACCTATCATAAGAATTATATTCTAGCAAACCTTAAGTGAAACATATTGCAACGTGGTTTGGGAGCCGCCAGAAGAATCGGTGAATCCTGAAAAGTGTTACAAATCTGTTGTATCCAGTTGTCCGTCAGACAGTTCGCCTGAAATCAGAACTCTTTGTACCGATCCAGCAAGGGCGCCGACTGGGCTAATCTTCGTACAAGAAGAACTTTACAGAAACGTGTACTGTGCTGCATGCAATTCCGTCATTTTTGAGGATCCTGAAAGTTTTGTACGTGGTTTCTGTAGCATTACGCCGGGCTACGCAGACACGAAGCCAATAATTTACCTATCAAACTTTGGCAACTACAGGCTGAGAGAACTTTTCCAAGACGCGGACGAAGTCGGACCGTGTCCGCCTGGGACAATGTTTATAGACGAGTTGGTAAGTAAAACTATTTTTTTCTGAAATTTTCCAAATGACGTGCTGAGATATAAAAGGGACCTGTTCACATATTGGCAAATTTATTTTGTTTGTTATAGATCTCCCCAAAAGTACATTATATATAAACAAGTGAACTAAGCTTCTGACAAAGAAATATATTGGAAAAAAGTGTCGTTTATGAAAAGTCATCAATTGGAATAGATAAAATTATAAAGCGTTTGTAACGCTTTTCATCGGTATTTTGAAAAACTCAAGTCTCCCGTACATATCGTTAATAATTTACTACAATCAACTACACTCATTGGCAGTCAGAGTAGCCAAGTGGTTAGAGTGACAGATGTTTTATCCTGGTGGACGTGTTCGAGTCCTGCGAAGTCAATTTTTTCGAATTTACTTTTTTTCTTTATATAATACTGGTTTTTGGTCAGAGGTCAGTCCAACTTCTTTGTTTGCAATTAAGACATTAAATGACTTTTTTCCAAAATAAGAAAATCTGTGAACAAGTCCCTTTAAGTGAATTTAAACGTTGTTAATATGTCTATATAATTGTATCTGTGTATAAATATTATTATTAAAATATATACCGGCAATCCAAAAATGGACAACACTGACCGTACAATAACAATGTAATGCACTTTTGCTGTGGCCATACATTGTATATTTATTTCGATTTAAAACTGATGAAATTCTTTTTATTAAATGTGTGGATTGTACATTATAACGAGAACCTAGAATCAAACTTGCGTTTACCTTTTCACCATTTGGCTGCTGATGTACAATACATTGGCATGGTTACTTTTTACGGTAACATTTTGGTAGCTTTATGCTATTGTATATTGGACTGCTAGGTGTAAACACCTGAACATTATATATACGCATATTATTGAATGGTGTTTGACAGGGTGAATGCTTGAAACACACGTGTTCTCAGATAAAAATGCGGGTCGGCGACAGATGTTTGAAAAGGGTGGAAAAAGTAAATGGACTGTTCCTGGAGTACCGTGTCGATGCTGTGTTTGACGCTTGCAAAGACCTCGCTTATTTTATAAATGCATTGACAAACAAGGTTGTAGAAATTGCCTTTGGCAATGAAGGTCACGTGTGGAAGTCAGGGGTGTTGGGAACACTTGTTCAAAATGGCGAACATGCAGTTTCGTTTCGGTTTGTTCTTCAGACAAATAACTTTACAGATCTTAAACAATCTCACGAACAAATACTGCAAAAATTGCGAAATTTTAGCGGCAATGACAATAAAAAGGGCTTCATTTTAAGGGCTGGCGCAGGTGGTTTTTTCCCGTTGTATGTGGAATTGTTGGACTACATTCGCTATGATCATAACAATTATTTGTGTTATGCAGACATTGCAATGGCCGATATCCAGTTTTGCAAAGGGTTTCTCTTCGACGACTTCGAAGAACACGATAATGGGGAAACGGTTGTCATTCGTAACATGTCATTTCGTTCGTATGGTCAAATCGAAATCAAAAACTAATATCTACATGTGTCAGTCAACTTTCCTCGACAAATTGAAAAGCAACCATGCCTTTCGCTTGAACGGTGCATTTATGACAATTGCAGATGTATCATTAGCTGTTGCTGCGTTATTTTGTTTGACAACAAAATTCATCATTATGTAATTAGATACATAATTTTGCAATTCTTTGAAAACGAAATTTTAATATGCCCGTCCATATATTTTCGCGCGCGTCACCACTGTTTTAATAACGTCATTCATTGATAAAAATATTCTTTTACTACGTCACTTCCATTGACAAAAAAAACCTAAACGAATGACATTAAAGTTTGGGCCTTTTTTCGCGTTGATCTTTACCGGTTTAATAACGCTAGATATTGGTCTTCGTCTAAATAAAACAGCTGCATGTGTCATGTACATATACTTCATAACATAATAAATGTTACGCATTTGTGTTTTTGTAAATGTCTGAGTGACTACTGTTTTGTTTCTTTCTAAAGTCTGAAATGAATAGTGTTTGTTATTAGCCGTTATTAATTGTAATGATCTGTAATGCGAAAGATCCCTACTAAACGCCGCACAAACGTTGAGAACTGCCACTCAGACTCTACAATCAAACGGTTATCTTATTAGCCGTTATTAATTGTAATGATCTGTAATGCGAAAGATCCCTACTAAACGCCGCACAAACGTTGAGAACTGCCACTCAGACTCTACAATCAAACGGGTATCTTATTAGCTGTCTTAGCATGTGATTATGTTATTATATGAACGGCGTCAGTAATATTGGGTTTGTTGGATACTATTTATTGCAAAAGCACTGATCCTCCAAGTAAAACTGTTTACAAACACTAGCTTTATTTATAGTCCTACAACATTGACCTGGCACTCATGAATATTCTGTTCGTTTCCGTAACCTTTTATTGGGAAATTGTTTACAAGCAATCGCTCGTAACAGTTCAATATATTGAATGTAAGTTTAATAAATTTAGCGCATACTTGTCGACGAAATGGTCGAGAGGTCAAGGTAGTAGATTACGGATAAAAGTGCTGCGGGTTCGAATACCTTGTCGGTCTTATTTTTATATTTTATTTAATTTGAGTACAATGAGTATAAGCACGCATTTAACGTTGTTTCGTTCTTTCTGATTGTATTGTACAAAGAGTAAATTAAATGATGTTTGAAAGTTCTTTTGTCGTTTTTGTGTATTGCACAAACAATAAATTGAATATTTGAAACATACACAATAAAAGAAAAATAACGGATACCTCCTCCAAGACTAAACAAATTAAAAACCAAATATGTTATCACGGAATAAAATAGACAGCAATCACAGCTGGAAAAACACTTTTCTAATATTTACCTGAAAAAAAAAGATTTAATTGATTGAAATCCTTAAGTTAACACCATAACCAGTGAACAGTAGGTAAATATTCTACCATTAGACTATCGTTCCAGATGAATGAGATATGCCCAGATAGCGACATAATAGTATCTAAGGCGCACAGTGTTTACAATACATACCCGAGTAAAACGACGAAAATGTTCGAACATTACGGAAACAAATGAGGTCAATGTTGTTCGACTATACTGCCGAATATCTTGGCATTTCGGATTAAACCGACTAACCGTTAACATTCGGCAAGCCGCACGACATTCCACAGTAAATAAAAAAAAGCACTAGGAAATTCGGCTAGTTTTTTTTAATGTAAACATCAAACTGAAAATTTCCATTTATTTTATGTAAATGTGTATACGTTTTTAGCTTATAATGCATTGTATTATATGTTTGTTATCTCAACATTTAACAGTTAATGTTTAGTTTAAGGTACATCACCTTGTAAGTGTCTTTAATTCCGAAATTTAGCGATAAGGTATAAGCACTAGTACGGAGAATTATTAGCTCGACTATTCGAAGAATAGGTGAACTATCCTACTGCCCCCGGCGTCGGCGTCGGCGTCGGATTCCGCGTCCGCGTTTGAATTGGTTAAGGTTTTTATTCAAAAGTCTTGTAACTTCAAAACTGCATAAGTTATTCACTTGAAACTTTGAAATTACCTGTGTAATCAACTCCAGTATCAGGGGCAACATTCTCCATAACTCTGTTTTGTATTTTGACAGAGTTATGACCCTTTTTCACATAGATTTTCTGGTTATTCACTTGAAACTTCGAACTAACCTTTGTCATCAACTCCAGTATCAGGGGCAACATTATCCATAACCCTATTTTGTACATTGTATTGTGACAGAGTTATGCCCCCTTTTCTAATAGATATTCTGTTTAAAGTTTATATAGAACAGTTTGGTAACTTCAAAACTACATAAGTTCTTCACCTGAAACTTGGAACTAACCTTTGTCATCAACTCTAGTATCAGGGGCAACATTACCCTTAACTCTGTTTTGTATTTTGACAGAGTCATACCCCTTTTTCACATAGATTTTCTGGTTAAAGTTTATATTCAAATTTGTGTAACTTCAAAACTGCAAACAATAATTCACTTGAAATTTGGAACGAACCTTTGACATCAACTCTTGTATCAGGGCAACATTACCCATAACTCTGTTTTGCTTTCTGACCGAGTTATGGACACTTTTTACATAGATTTGGTGGTTAAAGTGTTTGTTCCAAAAATGTATTAACTCTACAAGGCTTCACTTACACGTTTTTTATTTTAACAAACGTATGCCCCTTCCACAATCAAAAATATGTACCAACTGAAATTCTTCGAATGGTCGAGCGCGATGACCTCTGAAGCTCTTGTATAATACTAAGACCATTTTATCGTTGTTACATTTTGTTGTGTATATACTAATTTATGTTTATGAATGAAATGCTATAGGTGCGCCGGCGAATATCATTGTCTCGATAATTCTGGATTGTCAGTAAGTTACGCACACGTTGTCAGTAAATTACGCACACGTTGTCAGTAAATTACGCACATATTGTCAGTAAATTACCCACACGTTGTCAGTTAATTACCCACACATTGCAGCTGCTCTCTGCATACATTGCAAAATGTGACAACCATCATTTTCACTAAACAAATTATGGATACTGACCACAAATCACTAATACAATATCATGATTTATCCAAGACAGAGGAGCCGAGCAGACAAATGACGTTGAATAAACGATTAATCAGAACTTGTTTTTGAAAAAAACAACATATGTCTCCCCACACGCACCGCCATAACTCCGCCCAAAATCCATCTACCATAATGTACAGTAGATATGCATAACCCCACTTGGTAATGATCAATTTTGTGAAGTTTTGTTGAACTGAAGCAGTGGTTACGGAAAACAAGCACAAACAACGTATGTTATGTTAAAAACTACAAAGGACTATAAGTCCGCTAGAAATCCGCCGACCACAACATGCCGAGGATATGCAAATCTAGATCTGGTACTGATCAATCCTCTGAAGTTTCATCTAAATCCGGCCAGGGGTATGGAGAACAAGCGCATACAAGTGATGTTATTTGAAAAACTTCGAATGGCCATAACTCAGCTTGAAATGTTCCGACTAGACATACATCTTTCCAGCACAATATGACTCCCTTCCCCCTAAGTGGGAGAAGACATAAACATGGTTACTTTGGCCAGCAACATTGTTGATTAAACAACG